>UXUI01009505.1:0-11779 GCA_900576705.1 Enterobius vermicularis
AAAAAAAAAAAGAATTATTAATTATTATGAAAACACAAAGAACTATAAATCAGTGCAATAAAAAATATATAATTTAGTAAATATGGTTAGAATTAAAACAATAATATTGTTTTTTACCAAAATTTTTTTTTTTTGTGTTTTTATTTTTTCAATAAATTATCGTTGTTTACATAATTTTCAATGGTTATTTATCTTTTTTTTTTTTGTTTTCTTTGATTTGGAGGTAACGACAACGAAGAATGACCATAGAATATTGTCGGTTTGTTTTTGGTAAAAACGCGTTAAAGATAAACCGATAATTTTGTCAGCCAATTTATGCATATATTTTGTTGATTACCTTAGCCAATTGATTGCAAAATATAATTGTTGCTTAAATTGGTTCACTAAGCACTAAATATCATAATACTTTGAGCTTTCTTTATGCTCTGCAGTGTTTTAAGATTTTTTTTAACTGAGAAATCTTTGCAAAAATTAAATTTGAAAGACTACAAACTTGAACAGTGTCTTTTTTTTCTGAAAAAGCCTATTCATTTTTCCTTATCTGCTGCTACAAATCTGATGCTGCAAATTGCTCTTTTCGCCTCTAATGTCGCGTAACATTCAGCTTCCGGTAAAAATACGACGCTACAAATTCAGTCTATCTTTAAAATCTATAGCATTAGAAATCTGTAAATTTTAAAACAACTCGTGCACAAGTTTCTGCCTCCAATTAGCTGTTTTTTGTTGACCGTTTTTTTTTTTTAGACATCTTGAGAAATTTTACACAGAGTTACAGTTGTTTCAACTGGAACTGATACTCAAATTAAAATATCAACAAAGGTTTTTTGAGTCAGTGAACAATTTGTACAGCAAATTTCTCTTATTTATCAGTATTTCTTCTTCATGTCAACAATACTTTTTGTGCTCATTCTACTTCTAGCCATCTACACTAGACCTGTTGACTCACTGCACAAGAAGGCCGAAGAATTGCCAGCAAAGGGTTTTTTTAGCACAGATACATAAAAATGGCTTTTGACTGTTAAATTTACAACTTCTTATAGCCTCCCGAATTAACCCTCCCAGTTGCTCCCTATAAATCGTTCGACTAAAACTATTTGATAAACAGAAAAAAAAAAGAACTTTTTAGGCGGAAGTGATTAACAGGTGTGCATACAACTTAAGAAGCAAAATACAGAGTAACCTCTGATCGTGTTTTCTTCTTTTTCTGACTAAGGAGAACAATAATTAAAGGCTAGATTGCATAAGTGACTAAAATTTCTAGGACTACAATATATTTAGGTTTTAAATAAGCAGTTTTTTTTAGTACGTATTAGACAAGTAACGTCATCTCGAGATGTTTGCCTTATCTCATTAGAGCATTTACAATTTCGTTTCCTGGCTTTTTGGTTCCCAATTCATTTGTGAAGCCCGCCTGAAGAAGACAGTGGTTTAATGAAGCTAGTATTCATTCTTCCAGATTTTCTATCAAAACTGGGCAAAAAAACCAAAGACTTCAATTCTAGTATCAAAGACTGCTTTTGTATGATGTGACCATTTTACCCATAAATTTCAAGTAAATTTTTATTTAAAGGTACTGCTATCCTTTCGCACTTCTGTGCTTTGAATGACAAAAGGTCTGGAAAAAATTGCTAATTATCGGTTCTTTGATCTTGCGTGCGATAAATTCTCACTAATCAGTGCAATTTTTTAATCAAACAGTGCTGGTACTTGCTTTCTCACCTTTCCTTCCTGTCTCCTCTTCATAAGACTTTTTCTATATTCTGGTTTCTCCACTGCACACCTCCCTATTCTCCTTCAAAATTCGTTAGTAAATTAATTGGGAACTCAGACAGTAGAAAAAGTAGAAGAACTCTGTTCAAACGTTTATTCGTTGGAGAAGATCTGATAGGTAAGTCAAGAGAAATGATTAGCAGCACAAACCTTCATTGTGCTAAACTATTTTCTCTTTTACAACGATTTTCAAGCATCTGATAATTAGCTGCGTTCCAGTCTATCTCAGACGCTCTTTGCAGAAGGTGCTTTTTACTTAAAAGTTTTATCTTTGTCTAAAGCACGAATCTTAACACTAGAACAGATAACAAAGAAGAAAAGCAGTCTTGAATTTTCAGTGGAGAGCAGAACCTGTAGTAGATCGCCGCATAGCTAAATTAAATCCTCATAACAGGTGCTTATACGCTATTCATAACAAAAAATATCCATATTTCTCCAGTATTTCTGACAGGGAACAGAACAGTCTCCAGTTAATCGCTTTCCCAAATATTCGTGCCTGTGATCACTCGCTGCTTACGTTTTCATCTTCTTCCACCCCTTTTTGTTTAGAATACCAATTTGCTGCAGTCTAATTTACTTTTGCTCCTCTTTATGTACTTTATAAAAGTACTTAGCACTGATTACCTAACCACTACTGCGAAAAGCAGAACAAAATTGGCACGAAATTGTGAAATAATAATGAAACTCAAAAATGCATTAGGGGATCATTGGCAGAATAAAGTTTTGCAAAATTACAAGTTTCTAATTTACTTCTTAACTGAGACTTAAGTTTTGCCTAATATTGCTAAAAGAAGGAACTAAAGGATGGTTTCCCAATAGCCACTGCTATGCAGCTTTCTCAAAACTATTTAAATCAATGACATATTTCAGTTCACAATTCTGAACTATGTCATTAATTTAAATAATTTTGAGAAAGTTGCATAACAGTGGCTATTTAAAAACCATTCTTTATATTCTTCTTTTAGCAGTATTAGGCATAACTTAAGTCTCAAGTAAGAAATAAATCAGAAACTATGTCATTAATTCAAATAATTTCTCTTTTCCGCCTTCTGAAGAGTCTGCTACAGTGAAAGAAGGAAGTACGCAAATAAGAAAACTGTAAAAGCCTAAAAAATCTACTTGTGTTTTACTTTTTATCAGTTTGACAGACTTGTAATAGATAGAGCAGCTATTGCAAAACCACCGATTATCAGCAGACGAACTTGAAATCGATGCACATATTTTAATACCTTTTTTTTTTTTTTTTTAAAAAAAGCCGTTAGAGTTGTCTGCTCAAAGACTTACTAAATATTCAAAAAAAAATCGTCATTAATTGATTACTTTAGTAAGTCTAAGTGGTTAGAAGAAGAAGAATTCCATCTATTATTCTTCTTTTATACCAGATGCCTGGTGTTCCAACGCTATACCAGACCGACTTACGCTTTTATGCTTCTAACTTAAAACAGACAAGACAGCATCTCTCAAGACAGGTGCTTTGAGTTCTGAATTACAGAAAACGGCAAAAATTTAATTAGCAGCAAAATGCAGTAGGATCTAGAAAACGGCTTATTGGGATGATTTTACCACAGTCTTGCTTGCTAGTAGATTCTAAGACTGCTAGTTATTAATGAGTTACATGCCTTTGAATCAGCTTTTAATAAACAGTTGTTGAACCAAAAGAAAGCATCAAACCATATGTCTTTCACTTCTTCGCTGTGTTTGCTGTAGCCTCGATGAAAAGCTAATTTATTCCAAAAATTACGATATATGTTCGCCAAAACAAAATTACACATAGTTGTTTCCTGAATGATTCAATCCCGTCTGTCTGTTTCACCAAGCCCAGATTGTAGACTCAACTAAAACATTTAAACTTTTCAAAATTTTAGAAGTAAAAAAGATCAGCTGGTTTTAGTTGACTGTAGAGTGCCGAAAAATGAACTGTGACTGCAGTATGTTGAAGACCAAATAGTTTTTCTAGTAGTTTTTCTTAACGAAAAAAAAATTTAGCTCACAAAGCATTCAATTCTTTTAGCTTTTCAAGAAATAAAATGGTCTTAAAAGTAAAAATACAAATTAAATCATTCATAACTGTACCGGTCAAATTCTACTTTTTTAAGCTGCTTACTTAATGGCCTATTCTACTTCTTGAGTTATATCAAGGAACTGGAAGAGAAATGTGCTGTGCTATTAAAAGTCTAAAGAGTTGATCTAATTGTGAAACTACGGAATATTTACCCGCAAATGAGAATTGTCCGAACAATTTGTAAAGAAATCAGGGCAGATATTGTCTGATAAAACTGTTTGACGATGTTCAAATAAATTGTTTTTGTTTTTGATGCTTTTGCTGTGTCATATTCCATCTTAAATGCTACTTTTCTATTCAATAGTAATTTCAAATAAAGACAATGAAGACGAAAACAGATCAGCCATATATTCATGTCTTGATAAATAAAGGTTAAAAAAGCAGCTTCTCTTGCACAAAAAGAAAAAAGGGTGTTTTTCTCTTTCGGTTTGAGAACAATAGAGAAATCAACGAATAAAATAAACGACTTATCTGATTGCCGCTTCAAACGTCACAATTACAGTTTCGTCAAAACCTTCCATTTAGCACTTTTTATACTTTACCGCTCCTATTGACACTTCTCTTGATATTGTCTTTAGATAGACCATTACATAAAACTGTCAATGTATGCTTTTATCAATTTGTTTATCAAAGACTATCTTCTGAGTCTATCAAAGACTATTCTTTCAAAGCATTAACAATTTTGAACATTCTTCGTTAACAAACGAAATTACGAATCTCTAAAAATAAACTTTTTTTCAAGTTTTAGAACGAGAAACTCACCTTTGGTGTGCTTTTAAGGCACGCTCTTTTGATTCAGCAGTCAGGTACTAAGTTTTACAAATCGCCAAAGTTCGAAAAAAATCTAAAAGTTAGAACAAAAAAAATGTGCGAATGGACGCTAAATGGTCTACGTTTACTTTCTTTTTTTCAAAGATACGAGTATCAAATATCAACTTGTAGTTCAGAACAAATACAATCCACGCACAGATAGTCTTTCATTGTTTAAAGCAACAATTTTGCATTAAAACTTCTGGTAAAAAACAATAAGATGTTGCTCATAACAGTTTTTTGTTAATTTGCCACTGTTTTGTGCTTTCTCGTTACCACTTCTTTTAGCTTAGCATTTCTTGTTTAGGATACAGAAAGCAAAAAGAATAATGCAAAACTGATGCTCACATTTACCAAACATACCATATTAGTGTTAATTTTAACAATATTTTTCAAAGGTAAGAAAAAACTATAAGATTAAACGAAATTGTTCTATAACGAAAACTTGGAAACGCTTTAATCAATTGCAACGTGTCACTGTTTTAATTTTTTCTCTTTTACAATTGATACCGGCTATACTTTAATCAAAAATTAGAAGTTTCAATATACCTAAAACTATTAATCTTTTTATCATTACCTGCTTAAAAACTACTTATTTTTACATTAATATGACTCAAAATTGAATTTTAGAGGCTACTAACGATTCAGTCAAGAAATTTATCACTACCATAACATATTCTAATGGAACAACTTTGACAAATCTGACTACCATAGTAAATGAAAAGTTTGGCTCTGCTCAATATGACGAAAACAAGAACAAATCCACCAACAAAATCCTTGCGTCATCTACAAAAATTTATTGGACAATAAGAGATGGTAATGAAACAAGAAGTATTTCTTCTCAGATAATCATAACAAATACCTCCGACAGCGGTTCCACAGCTATTCAGAAGAAGTCCGTCTTGGAGAAATCAGAGAAAAAGACAGCGTTGCCATCTAAAAGATCATGGAAGTTAGCAGCTAAGCCTTATGCAGAACCCTTAGCAATTCCGCGTGCTTTCGATTCCAGCTCTTCTAACAGCAAGAACTTATCAACTAAAAATGCAATACAATATTCAAAAAGATTCAAACCTTTAAACTTCGTACCCAAATCACCTGTAAAAAAAGATGCCAAGAAGAAACGTTTATTCACCTCTTCAAAGAGAAGAAGAAAAAATAAATTGTTAAAAAAGTTTAAAAAAAGATTGCCTTTACAGATACTTTTCTATCCTTATGATAATAACCTACTAGAAGCGACTTTATCACGGTACGCTTTTAAAAGTGAACGAGCTACAAGAAGAAACAACGAAACAGTAAAAGTAGCTGCTGATGGTACTACAAAAAAGAAAAGCTGTCACACTACAGCAAAGTCGTCACAGACATCCGCTGTTGCTGTAACAGTGAGGCCTACAACCAAAGCTATTGATCCTATGACTAACCTTTCAGAAAACTTCAAAACTCCTAATGTGTCTGAAACAGTTAAGAAACCAATTAGCTTAGAAACTGTTAAGAAGATTTCAAAGGTAGACGTAATTCCAAAAAGCTCAAAAAGTCCAAAAGTTGATACAGTTCTGAAAAAGATAAGAAAAAACGAAGTTCGGTTGACGCCAGAAAAGGAAACACTTGATTACAGCACAAGCACTATAGCTACTGATACCGTCAGGTTGAACAACACCAGTACAGAAGAAACGGGGTTAAACAGGTCAACAAAGGAACAGTTATTAGAAGATTCAAAATTATTACAGGAAAAACCTATAAATAAAAGTGGCACAGAAAACTCGAAAAATAATGCAAAAAAACTCCAGCCTACCTCATCCAATAAATCAGCAGAATATACGAATCAGGAAACGAAAGGTTATGATTGATAAAAGTGTTTGCTAAATATTCTTGATTCAATAACATACCTAAACATCTAATTTCTATTAACTAATATTAATCTAGAATTTTTTTTATAGACTTGTCTAAATGCGGTAGTGATAAGAAATTTGGGAAGAAAAAATTGATGGCTAATGCAACATTTACCCTAGTTTTGAAAGTAAAAATGAATATTAAGAAATTTTTTTGGTTAAAAAACGAGAATTTTTTTTGGGTTATTAGGCGAAAAAAAATTTAATTTTTTAAACATTAAAAGTCGTGCAAAAAATAGTGACTTTAAAAAAAAAAATTTTTTTTCTCAACATTAATTTTGTGATTATCGTTTCTGAATACAATCATATTTTTCAATGTCAATCATCGGTTACTTTTTGCTGTGCATTATTTGTATGTGTTACTACAGCATTAAATAATAAAACTTATCAAAACAGATTCAAATATCAGAACTGAAGCTGCTAAAGGATCAAGTCATTGGCAAGTTTGCGGCAACAAATTTGTTAAGGTTTGCTTCTGATCACTGTTTTATATTTCACTTTTTAGGCTGGTTCTTCTTTCTTTTAATATATATTTCAAATATATTAAATAGAAAATAAACTAAATTATTGTAGTAAAAAGAGAATTGTACAGCTAAACCTAAGCAAATAATACAGTATATTTATTTAAAATTTAAGATATCATTCGCGTAAATTTTGCGTAAACTATAGGTGGAATACTGCGACAACTGTGTTTGGGGTGATACCAACAACTGTAAATTGGCATCAATTCATAACGAACAGGAGGACATCTGTATCGGAAGTAATTAAATTTTAAGTATTGATTGATCAGTTGAAAAAATGTTCAAGAAAGTTGACAGCCTTCTTTGTAAAAATAGAAAAAAGAAATTTGTTACGTGTATTGTTGTCATAATTTTGAAACTTCATCAATTTTAGATGCTTCACTTTTTTTTCTGCTTTTAAATATCACTTCTTTAACTGCAACTAAGTAACGGTAAAGTAAGAATCTATAAATAATTCAAATGATTGCTCAGGATTAGTTCGTGATACAAAAACGAATGCATGGCTTGGGCTAAGAAGACCAAAGTTTACTTGGGAAAATCGTGCTGCAGTCAACTTCGAAAACTGGAGTGATGGAAAGCCGAACTTTTTGGGCGGTCATTGTACAATGATCAGATATGATCTGCTTTGGGATAACTATTTTTGCACAATGAAAAATCCAGCAATTTGTCAGTGGAAAAGAACTCCAACTAATGGTATTTAAGTCGTTGTGTTTAAACTTTATTTGTTTTTGAAAGAAAGTTATCTTCTGTGACATTTCTAAACAAAACCAACCAAAATATTTGAGTCTTTTAAGGTTGCGGTAACTATTCAAACATTTACAGCGGTGATCATTGGTGTTATCATGTTAGTTTAGCTAACTCATTCTTTTTGAAATGTCATCTTTTTTCTGCCTAAAATCAAATTACTTTCAACATTTTTGTCAGTCTGCTAAAGTACAGTTTTCTCGACAACTTTCTAATAACTGACAAAAAATTTTGTTATGCGAACTCTCATTTTTTACTATTTTCTTTTTGCCTTTGTCGTAGGTTACCAAAAGTCGAATGAGTTGGTTACGTGCATCGAGTTATTGTAAACGCCGATTTCCTAATGGAAGATTAGCTTCAATATCAACAAAAGATGAAATGAAGCACTTCAGGAAGAGTAAGCGAGAAGCTGCTTTTATTTTGAAGAGAAAGGCTAAAAAAGAAAGAAAATAAATGCAATTTAAAATAGGAATTAATGCTGCTTCAGTGTACAATTTCTAACCTTATAGAATCCTTATTTTTATTTTGCGTAGACAAAAAGTAAATAAAACCAACTCTCAATTGATATGCCAATTTTTTATAATCTTTCTCAGTTGGCAAACGGAAATTGTTAACATAGGTTAGCTGGCGAACAGATAAATGATTGAAACGGTTAAGTATAGCAACAAAATCTAAAAACACTTTTTTGTTGTTCAACGTTTGCTATTTTTTGCTCTTTTTATACAATTTAGTTTCCTGTTGTTTTTAAAAGTAATTTTTTGCGCTTATTATGACCAAAAATTGTGCTATTTGCTTTCTTTCCTTGCAGTGAAACAGAATTTCTCTACAATGTTTCTATGGATTGGTTACAATCGACTGAAACTCTACTGGAGTGATCATTCGCCGGTAGATTATCAAGATTTTAATAATCGTCAAAGATATGTTGGTAACTTTGACTATTGTGCATTCATGCCACCATCCACATTGGGTTTATATGGTCGAACACTTTGGTCTCAGAAACCATGCAATCACACACTTCAAGCTAGAGTATGCCAAAGAACAAAACTGTAGTCTCTGATTTGCATTGTTCGCTGCTAAAAATAATTTGATGTATATTTTTAGTGTTGCTTACGTAATCTTTGATCAATTATTGAGGAATTTTTTGAAATTATTTGTCGTATATTAATCATCACTTCTTTATGCAACAAAATTTTTATACTTACATTAAGAGCTCAACAAAGCATAAACCTGTAACTGCTTTTGTGTGGTAAGTGATATAATTTTGACGATGCTAATATTAGAAATCAAACAAATCTGCTTGTAATATTCGGGTTAAAATAAAACAGTTTAGAACGGTTACAAACATAATTTTTTTTATTAGCTTAACTATTAAATTTAAGCATAGATTAATTAGTACCAATTAAAAATATACAGTTGTCAGATGAAGAGCTAAGACTGTCACGGTCACTACAGTATACTAAAGTACGGCTTTTGATCACAAAATTAATTTCCTAAAAACCATAAAATTTCTTTTGAAAAAACATTTTCTAACTTTTAAAAGTTCATTTTACATCTCAAATATTTTAAAAAAATTCTTTTAAATATTATATACTTTAAAAACACCGGCTGATAAGTTTTTTTTCTTTTTTTAAGAAGAACAGTAATCATGATTCAGATATACAGATACATCTGTATATCACCTAATATAGGAGAACACTGACACAGATACACTTGTGTATCAGCTGTTAGCAACTGCTGGTTGATTAATCAGACATTGATGTTTGTTGTTCAGATATTCACTTGAAGAACTAACTTTTTTCTGCTACTAAAAATGTATCTTTGTGCCAATTTCTTTCTGGCACTAGATGTTGTAGAAAAATGTTATGAATAAATTGCAATTTTTCTTAGAAAGAATTTACCTGTCACGCGATTTTATGTAGATTTATAACTTTTGCAAATAAGATGTTCAGGTAATAGTAACACAGCGAGAGAGAGTAGATAAATGAGTCTACAGAATAAATCTCTTACAAGTTGAAAATTCTCAAAAATTATTCAACAGATGTTATACATAGATTTATCTTAACTAAAATATCTTTACAATTTCTGGCAGTTTATAGTAACTTTTACATCTTATGGTTGTGTTACTAGTCTTCCCAATCTTCTACTAAAATTTTATGATTGTACTTTTTAGCGGAGAAGTATCTCTTGGTATCCAAGTTTTGTGCCATGGTATATTAATTAGCCGTTGGGAGTGCATCTTTGGTGGATTTTGAATTTTTTATAACCATTAGCCAATTACAGATTACTTTCCTCTTTCTCCCTTTTTGTAATTGGTCGTCCTTTTTAAGTATGAATTCTTTTTACTGCCTTATTTATGGTTCCGTAGGTCTCCGAACTTTTAGCCTCTCATTGACCATTTTCACTGCTTTATTTACAGTCCATGTGATCTACGAGCCTACAACGTTTGACTGACCATTTTTACCACATTGTTCACAGTCCAAATTATCTCTGAATTCTCAACCTTCTCAATTCTCTAGCGACGCTCCCACAGTGAAATGGTTGTCGACAAATCAGTTGTTGATTAACTGTTGTAATCAATATGGTTTTAATCTTGTCATTACTGAGCTTGTTTCAATATTGACTAGATGGTCGGTGATCAATGTCCTCTGTATCCTTACGCATCAATCCTTCTATATTGCCGTTACCAATTAGTACAACAATTTCCTCGATTGGGAAGAACGTAACTTACATTGGCTACATAAAAAGATATTTACAAAGTTATTAAGTACTCACATAGAAGAGATATTTTATTTGATATATATAGTGTTTTTTGTATAAATAATGTTCTAATTTCTACACGAGCAATGTTATAATAATTACTATATTAATAATTTTTTCCTTTTTGTGTTAAAATTAGTAATAAAAGATTCATTTTTTTTTTTGATTATTATTCTTTTTAAAGAGATATAAGTATAAAAGAAAGAAACAATTTATTAATATATTAATTATTAAATTTATTCTTATAACAATAGTACCAATGCTCCTCTCTCTCGTTTTCAGATTTTAATTTGTCTGTCCGTCTGGTTCTTCTGGTTTCTGCAGAAAGTGCTACTATTCCTCTGGTCGTTGATGGACTTCAGCTACTAGATAAACGAGTTCTTCAATTCTGTGTTTGTAGATCATCTGTTTGGAATTCCAAAGGTTGATCAAAGATTGTTACTTGAGATTCTTGACTATGGGTTTCTACAGGTTGAATAATTAATGTATCGTATCCAGTGGTTCTTCCTTCTAAGAATTCCCCATTGATGAATATCTAATAGCTAACTGAGATCGTTGATATGGTTTTTTTTAAGCGCATAAGTGTCGAATTATAGAGATAACTGAATTGATCATGAGTTTTTTTGAGTATTATTAGAATAATAAGAAGAACTTCTCGTAAGGTAGACGAATAAACCGCAGCAGCCACGAATAGTATAATAAATGTAGCAGTAAGTAGAAATCATTTATACTTTCAAAGGAATAATCCTTGGTCAATTGATTTCTCAACTTTGTGCGCTGCATCTTACATAGTGTTTTCCATATCGTATAATATTGAGTTGATTTGATCTTTCAATATGGTTTTTGAATCTGCTCGTCATGTACTGTCGATAATTTCTTCACTGAGTTAAATACGGTCGGTTAATTAGTCAACCTCTCTTTTTATCTTTTCCAAATCAGAATCGTAGTATTTTTGTGCTGTGAACTCAATATGATCTTAATATAGATGTAATTCCAAATTATCATGAATTTCTTGTGCGAGAACAAGACGTTTTCCACTTGTCCACGATTGAGCTTTCTTACATACTGATTTTAGACAATGCTGACAATTATTCCGAAAAAAGGAAACTTTTATTATTTGGTGAAATGAGAGGCGAATAGTGTTTAACCCATACCTTTAAATTAGCAGATCTTGGTACAAATCAGTCTGCGTCGTGATCCCGATAGATTATTTATGCTGTAACTTTTTT
>UXUI01009507.1:2164-12611 GCA_900576705.1 Enterobius vermicularis
GCTAAGTCAGCTTTCTTTGCAGTACTAATAACGAATTTGTTTAAAACAAGTTATAGGTCAAATGCTGTAAACGTTTGAAATAGAATTAAGTGTTATTCATTTTCTAATTTTATCAAAACAAATTATAACTTACTTTCTCAAATTATTTTCTCCAAGTTTATACAAGTAGCATTTTCTTCTTGCAAAAATGAATTGTAGAAATTTCCAATGCCGTGCTCTATGCCGATTTCCTGACGTTGACAGTACTGTCTACGCAAATATGGTTTGCAAAAGGTTGCGCTTTCGTCCCAATCAGTAAAATTTTTCGTTGCTTATTCTTATTGTTTTGCAAAGCTTAATATCTCTTTTTAACACCATAAAAAATTATTAGAAAATTGGCTAAATATCTCCTTTCTTTTTTTTTTATTGTACAAAACACAAAACTTTAATTTTAGTTTCAGCTACAACAACAACGCCCTTTCCCAGGAGGGCGCCTAACAGAAACTTCTTTTTCAACTTCAAAAAAGTTCAAAGAATAGGTAAGATATAAATAGTTGCATTTTGTACTCTACGAAGATTAATAATAATGATCAAAAGAATGTTTTTTTGTTGCAAAACATTTCAAGTTTAAAACTCAACTGCTCAATCATTTTCCAAAAAGAATGTATGTCAAAAATATAGCTAAAAAGCAAGTTACTTCTCAAAAATTGTAAGGTTTCTAGCAAAGAACTCCCTTTAACTCTTTATCATATTGAACAGTGGCATCTCAAGATAGCATAAAATATCATAAAATTTATAATTACTAGTTTAAAAACTATTTTTTCGTTTGATTATAATTTTAACACAAGAAATAAAAGCTTAAGGTCTTTAATTGAGCACAATCTTGAAGTAATTTATGCTCTCACAACAGCAGACAAATTTTTGAAAGCACTTAAAAACTTTCGATAATCCTCAACATTATAGTAGACATGAGCTGCTCTAATATCTCCAATTTTATCCTATTTCGTTCGTAGTATATTCTACTACAAGACGTGGAAAAAAAATATTGGGGCAAAACCATGATTCCGCCAAAAGACTCTTTTATTCACTAAAACTCAGACAAACAAAAAAAAAAACAATTTTTGCGTTGAAGAAACTTCTCTTCGTTGAGTCAACAAAAAAAAACGAAAGCAGCACAGCTCAAGAGGAACATTTAAAACACCGTAAAAACAATAAATACTTTGAGCTGGTCGAAATGATCAAATTACAGCTAAAAAGCGACTAGTAACTGCTAAACAATGCAAACAATGATGAAAACAACTTTTGTTTTAGTTAAAGCAAAGTGTCCGCCTCCATGTTACCATCCAAGATGCCCGCCAGTCCCTCCTCATTGCCTTCCGAGACCTCCTGAACTTCCCGAACCACCAGGTCCTCCAGGTCCTCCAGGTCCTCCAGGAACGCCAGGACCACCAGGTATGCCTGAAAAACGAGGACCACTTGGATTTCCAGGAACGCCAGGAATTCCTGGCTCGCGCGTACCTCCAGGAAAACGAGGAAAACAAGGTTTACCAGAGCCTCGCGGTTACCCAGGACTTGCAAGCCCTCCAGGACCTATGGGGTGGCCAGGTAAACCAGGAAGACGAGGGAAACAAGGAATACCTGATTTTCCAGAACCTCCTAGACCTCCAGACCTACTAAACCTTTTGAGACCACCAAGACCGCCAAGACCTCCAGGTCTACCTGGTCCACCAAGTCCTAAAGATCCTCCAAGACCAAGTCTCTCCGGTCTTCCAGGACCGCCAGAACCACCAGGTATGCCAGGAAAACGAAGACCACCTGGATTTCCAAAACCGCCAGGAATTCCTGGCCCGCGCGTACCTCCAGGAAAACGAGGAAAACAAGGTTTACCAGAGCCTCGCGGTTACCCAGGACTTGCAAGCCCTCCAGGACCTATGGGGTGGCCAGGTAAACCAGGAAGACGAGAGAAACAAAGAATACCTGGTTTTCCAGGACCTCCTGGACCTCCAGGCCCACCTGGAAAACCATGTTTGAATTGTCGAGTGCACCATGACCATCATCACCATCACCACGACGACCATGCACACCGTCACGGTCACCGACACCTTCAGCTACATCGCCATGCTGATGGCCACCACCATCATCATGGTCATCATCATCATCACCATCACAAACACCATCACGCTCATCACCACAAACAGCTTCATATTCATAAGCACGGACACCGCCACGATTACGGACACTATCACCGTCATCACCATCGTCACGGTCATCATCCACACATGCACCGACATCGTCATGGACATATACATGAGCATAAAGGCATCTATAAGCACAAACGCAGTCATGAACATGGCCATTTACATTATGGTTGTTTCAGATGGTATAGTCGTTTACTTCCTACAGTCAATGACAATGCCGTTCCCGTTATTCCTACTATCGTCCCTATTATCCCGCCTGCGGCTGCCGTAAATGCTAATAATGCAGCCGCATTAGCTCAAGCTACCAACTCTTTAACTCCCACTAATGTTAACATGCAGCGAACTTCTACATCACATATTAGCAAGCATCTCGATAAGATGAATGTTAGTAAAAATACAAAATTAAGCAAAAGAAGTTTTGAAGAAACGAATGCAAAAGCACTGTCGGCTGAAACACGACTCGAAAGCGCTACTGTTGAAAGAGCGACTGCTCCAGTTTATGAGAGCACTCCTGAGCCGGAAACAACAACTACAGGAACGACAGAAACTTCAAATTCTGCCACAGATTTAGAGACAAACAATTTCGACAACGAAACTATTGAGGAAAGCTTTTTTTCTCCAAAACCGAGTGAAAATGACTTAAAAGAAGACGAAAATTTTATTCTCGAATTCAGATCAGGGGTACTGACCAGTGGTTCGCAAGAAGTCAGTTGGAGCAGAGAAGAAACTAACTATTCTGGAGCTCCTTTAGATGAAAACGGAATGAGCACTACGGAAGAAACGGCTACAGCTGTGACAGATTTAGAACGTGCATCGTCCACTGCGACGTTGAATTTTGGAGACACTTTTTCAACAGTCACCCCAAACTTAGAGTACACATCATTTACAGAACCAGCATCAAAGGCATCTCTAGAGAGTGAGGAGTCAGGCAGTTCAGAGTTTACAGAACGTTCAAATGAAAATGTGTCTTTATCAAATTACGACTGGTCAACCACAGAAGTACCTATAGAAGAACTGTCAACTTTGCCCTCTGTACTAAAGGAGGAGAGAAAAGGTGTTTCATAAAGCTATCTTTTTTTAACGAATCTTGTAATTTTTTCATCCTTTTTAGTAGTAGAATTAAAAAAAAAGCCTTTATTTTTCAGAATGTCCTTGTCCTGAAATAAAAAAGAAAATTATTTTTGCTGGTGACCTAGTCGAATCGAGAATCTTCTCAGAAGACAGCAATGGTTGAGTTGCTTATGATTTTGATACCATTGTTTCAATATCGACTGTTTATGTATTTGAAGACAGTAATTTTGATAAGCTAAAGCATATTCGAACATATCCTAGTCGAGACAGCGCTAGTCAAAAAGTAAATAAGGCACTTTTTCATCTGTCTGTGTATTGTGATCCTGTATCTGCTCCAAAACTGGTTTTTGAAGTTAGTGGCGAAAATGTTCTAAATGAATCTTTCACTGCCGAATCAGCTGTAGTTGTTACACGTGAGTTTTTGGTTTTTTTTTTCTAGTTCTTACGTTTTATATTAATTTTGATTCAAGAAGTTAGTTAAAATCTAAATTTATCATGTCTATTGGCTACCTTTATCAATTTTCTAACTATTTTTACGCGCTTTACTAGAAATCTTAAAATAACTTCAATTTGCAGCTTGCTTCAGCGGTTGTGATATTAGGTGAGACTTGGTTTACGGTAAAGAAATGGTACCAAAGTCAGATTTATCGATGGTTGTCAGGTTAACTATTTTGAATGCAAAGAAGGTGTTAATTTGTACAAAAGCAAAGAAGACAAAGAGCCTGCGAAATCTATTGACGGTCCTGGAAAAGCATGGTTACCTTGCAACTCTGCTTCTCATGAGCTTTCCTGTACTGCAATCTACAACGACGAGTCTTACGATGAAACACGAAAAATCCAATGTTACTGAAGACGCTTACCCTCTTTGCTTTATAATAGAAGGAATGAGTTGTACAGCGAAATTTTGTAACATTCAGCGGAATTCTCAAAATTGACAACAAATTTTGGCTGAAGATTTTTTTCGCTACCACCTACCTTTTAATTTATAAAGAAAAATTGAAGCAAAAATGTTCCTATTTTGATTTCACTCATTCTTCTTTGATAATCTGTTCTTCACCAAAGCACCTTATTTTTTACTGTAGCAATTTAATAATAATGATAATAACAAAAATAATAGCGATAGTAATTACAAAAATAATAATGGTAGATAAGAATGAGAATGATTATATAATAATAATTACAGTAATAGTAATAATAATAATAATCATAATAATAATAATAATAATAATAATAATAATAATAATCATAATAATAATGATAATAATAATAATAATAATAATAATAATAATAGTAATAAATAATAATAATAATAATAGTAAAATGGTTTAATAAATTTTTTGACAAGCACTTTACATTAAACGAAGTGGCATTTAATACAAAATTATTTTTCACCTTGAACTTTTTCACAAACATATTTTTCTAACTTTTGACAGGAATTTTTCAAAACTATAAAAAAAGAAACTAAGAGACGGAATTTGACAAACAAAAAATGATTTAAAGGTTGATAATTGTAGCTCCAAAAACTCAGAAATTTTGAAATTTTTAAACTGCTATCATTTCTACATTCCAATACCAAACTAACAATGACTGACTGCTCGCGCTTCTTTTCGACAGTTTCAATTACTAATCTTTTTTTGGTTGATTTTTTAGCACTTTTTTAGTTCTGTGGTTTTAACGTACTGATTCAGTAAGAGACTGCAGCCAGTAAATCTATTTTTATTATTGGACAAAGATTCAGATAAAGTAACAACATATTAAAAAAATTCTCAGCAAAAAGATACCTGAGCTTACTTTTCGATTTTTCTCGGAATAAATTGAATCAATGCTATTTGATTTTGGATAACAATTGAGTACTTAAATAGAATGAGTTGTTTTTGTATAAAAACGAATTAGAAGTTTTTTCATTTGAACTTTGCATATTTACTACCTTCCTATATTCAAAGAAATCTATTGTAGATTACTAAAGATATTTGAGCTTATTTTTTGATTTTCTTTTTGTATATAAACAAATAAAAGACTTTTTCAATTTGCTTTACTTACCTATTGTCTCCGCAGTTTAATAGAATCTACTTTGAAATAAAATTTTAAAGACATTTATTTAAAAACAGATAGAGAGCTAATTGTGAAAAAAAAAAGTTGAAAAAGTAAGCAGATCGAATGAAAGTAACATTTTCTCGCTTTTACCTAAGCAGTCGTCCGCATGAATTGAAGACTGACATCGGCAACCATGCAGGTAGTTCTGTAAATTTTGAAACTGCCTGTATTTTAAGCATTTGGATTTTAATCATCTTAACCAATTTCATTCTACAAACGACTGATGAGGCAATTTTGAAAAATTGATGATAGAGCAATCACGAGACCGAGCTCCAAAAATTTTGCAGTTTTTTTGTTATAAAAGCAATATCAATAATTTTTGAAATCTTGATGCTAAGTTTTTTCGATGAGTATGGTCAATAAATAGTTCTTCTCTGACTGAATGCGCCTAAGTGCTCGTCTTCTTCATACTGTTCCTACAGCTCTTTTGACAGAGTGCTCTGTGAGAGTTGAATTAATGTGTGCAAACCTGACAAAAGCACTTCCACAGTGTCTTCTGGGTAAACGTTTATTTTAGTAAGAACTAGCAAAAGATTTGTTTTCTTACCAGAATCATAAATAAAGAGACTAAGAAGCAACTGTAAATTTAAAATAGAATTTTAAAAAATGCCAAAACACGACTAAAATTAATTTTTTTAAAGACTTTCTATAACTTACTATAGATTCGTTTTTGGTAAAAACATCGTCTTAGGCTGCTTCGGTACCAAATTTCTAGTCGACAGTCACTGATATAATTCGCTGTTTATTATGCACATATTCTTTTGCACCAATGCTACAGTTCCTGTCATGAGAAGAGGCGTAGGAGCTGCACTTGTCAGTCAGGTGCAGCTAAGAAGAGACCGGTAAAGCTGCACAAAGCTTAAGACGCCGGCTACCTGGGTGAGAGACAATAGATTTCCAAAAAGGTAGATTCGGCGAAAAACCGTACGAGCTCGAGAAAAATCTGTGAGGTGGAGGCACCAAAAGACTTGCTTATAAGGAGGTGTAAAGCATGCTTACTCACATTTCGGCAAAATTTTTGCTTACTGGTTAGACTTTTTTTCTTAACTCTTTCGTTATTCTGCTATTTTGCATTTCTTTACTGACGTTATAGGGTGAGTATTTTCTTTATTTTTTTTTTGTTAACCTCGTACTATTGATATTTTTCGTGTTTTGGATATTTTCTTGTTTAGTTATGGGTTTTGCCTCGTGTAAGTTATCTTATTCCTAGTGTCTTATTGTTTATCTCTTGTCTCTTTTCTGTTAAATTCATTGTTTTTTGCCTTTAGTACTCTAATTTTTTCTCCAATAAAAGTCATATTAAACTGCGAACTCCTAGATTACAGAAATATTGCATTAAGAACCTTAAAATGAAAAATTTTTGTGTCAAAAGATTTTACTTGTAATACACTACTCAAATTGCAGAGGCAATAATGGGAATCGTTTTCATAAGATTTAAAAGGTTTTGGACCGCTTCAAGCTATGTTTCACACAAGGGGACTTCTCATATTTTGATTTAGATTTCGCTGTAACTGGCAAAGGACCTGTAACTTTCCAAAATTGCAACATTGGTTATATTACTGCTATTTACAACCTCGCAGCAGAAACGTGCTACTGATTCTATCACGTGACAAATAACAGGACAGCAGACAACTACTGCACGGCGACTCCAATCCAGAAAAAATAGATTTTCAATATTTCTATAACATATTTCTTTAATCTAAAAAACTACTGAACATCGTTATACGATTTTATTATTATGGCCCAAAAATTTTTCTAAATTATTTTTTTAATTCAGGTTCTTGTCGATAGCATGACGTTGTGAGTTCTCAGTTATAACAATAAGCAAAGTAAAAATAGGCTCAAAATCAAAGAGAAATTCGTTTTTAAGAAATTCAAAGACAACGACAGCAAAACTGATAAAAAAAAAGAAAATTTGTAGCTTTAACAGAAAAGGTGCCTTTATTGTAGTCATAAGTGTTCAGCCTGAAAAATGCTTTTTTTGACTGTCAACTTTGTTTAGTTCTTCCTATATCGGGTTCTCACCCAAAACCTAGTTTAACGTGGAAGCTTCAGACCTGTTTATTTTGTTCTTGTTAACTTTCTAACAGTTTAATTTTTGAAGTTAGTTGTAGGTTTTACAATATTTTACAATACTGCTTCTGTGAAAACCGATGGCATAATGATTAGCACATAAACTTCGCAAGTGCGATTATAGAAGGTACAGCTTATGAAGATACAACTTAGTGTAAAGACGGTCACCAATAATGTGTTCCAAAAATAACCGTGTAACACTTGTAAAAGCTGCTAACTCTTATTGTATACGAGGCTACAGGAGTTATTCAGTTTGATATAAAACTAACTCAGATGTATAATATTACTCTGAATAACGTTTAGTCTCTGTGGCACTTTCAAAAACATTCTGCAGAGACATAATGCACAATTTTCTAAAGTTATTTTTCTAATTTTATAGGTTTTATTAAACGTAATTCTCATGTCTACAGAATAATTCTTAACAAGTTTAGTTTGCTTTACCAAAACTTTTGTTTGGTGTAACAATAGGACATTGATTGATCTACCAAGTAAAAAAATTTGTTCATTTTTTTGCTGGCAATTCTAAAAATAGGTACAACTTCACCAGTTTGTTGCGATTTACCATGCTATAAAGCTTTAGTTTTTGTGGTGAGTCTGCAATGCGAGAATAAGTCACAGCTTTTACAAATGTTATATTGTTATTTTTAGAATGTGTTATTGGGAATCGTTCTAACTTTGAGCTGCGCTTTAATAAGTAGCCCTCAAATAATGCATTTCACCTCTTATACTGCTTTAAGTAATGCATTTCTACCACTTCAAGCACCGAATTTCACTCTTTTTTTTTAAAATGCTCCACGTTTGGGTTTTTTTATCTGTTTTCAATATGGTATCATGTGACAATAAAGTACTTAAATCAAAACCCTTCTGTCTCAGGTGGCAGTGCTGTGTTGAGCGATTTACTGATAAAAATTCCAATGTTCAGTAAGCAGAGCTTAATAAATAAAAGTAACGTCTTCTGTTATTCGGCGTAACGCCTGGATCTAAGAAGGTTTACATTCTTAATTCAAAGACGTTGAAACCTTATCTTTCCTCTATTAAATGATATACTTTCTCAGCACAAGTGCGATAATAAACCATGACTAAAATAGACTAAATATTGTATTTCCAAATGAAAAAAAAAAACAGAATAAAGTTAAGTCTTTGAGAACAATCTGTTAGGCTTATGAGCTTTTTTATTTTGCCCAAAAAAGTGTAAAAACAATGAGATTTATCCGTCTAACTAAAGCAGACTATTGGGAAAATTAAAAATTTGAAAACCACAAAAAGATATCGGTTTTTTGCTATTCTCTTCAAAAGTACCTGCAGATTGATTCAGATAACACGTTCAAATGGTAGTCGAGCTTTTTATTCAGAGCTGGTTTAATTTCCTGGCCTCATTTTTTTCTCCACTTTAGTGGGAGGGGCCTCATCGTAGGCTCCTCCGAATGAAGTGGAGAAAAAAATGAGGCCAGGAAACCAAACCAGCTCTGAATAAAAAGCTTGACTAACATTTGAAGGTGTTATCTAAATCAATCTGCAGGTATTGTGTCACCTGTTGCGAGAAGCGAGTCAGGTTCTTTGAGGGAAGATACAGACTCGAAGGCGGCCTTGTGATCTATGTGATCCTATATATAGTTGATTAATGAAGGGGATGGTCATTGTACAAATTTGTATTGTTCCGGGAGAGCAGTTTAGTAACCCAAAATCATCTTCGTCGTTTATATTATTGATTGACTTTTTCTTGTCAAGGTTCGTATGTATATTAGAATTTTGACTGCTCGGTAAAGTTTCATTACCGGAGTTTTTGAGGTTTAGACATTCTAACTTGAATTCCAACATATTAAACATTGGAATTGTCCGCTCTACTCTGCTATAGACCGATTGGTAGGATTAAATCCTATTGGAGTTGTCAATCATATAGAATTCTAATATACTGAATATTGGAATAAGTTTTCTCTTTATCTTTGACGGTTCTTCGATATTTCTGCGAGCAGGTAAACCGTTCTTTCTATTTCTATATTCGACTCCTGTATTATTTGTTTTATATTCTAGCGATCTTTCTATCTTGCTATATTTTTCTATATTTTTATTAACCGCGACGTATTTTCGAATATCATTTGTTTTGACGACAACGATTATTTAAAGCGAGCGTATATTCCTTCTATTTTTCCGCTACACCACCAGGCTGCGCAAGATGGTGCATCGCACAGGAACATAAAGCCGAGCAGCACTCCGTCGCCCGGCTTGCTGGCCAGCGACAAAGCCGAAAAACATAGACCGCAAACAAAGCTTTTATGCAGTTAAGCGGTGTAGTATGAACGTGTTTGTGAGGTAAATATAGGCAACGTGGAGAAGTAGACCACACGCTGCAGTGGATTAATAAATCTCTCAGCGAATGCGTAACACCTTTTGCAAGTTGTTAAACCAGGCGGGGGTGTGTTGCATAAATGGGCTATTAAACAACACAAAGGTCAGACTTCTTCTATTGCGTAGAGAAGGCGAGAAGGCACTGGGGGGGACTGAACCAGTTCGGTTTAGTTTCCCAATGTTTTTGTAAATCAAAAACTGCTGGACCAGAGCAGCAGTTTGAGACAAACATTAACGCCCTTCTAGCGAAGCGCTTCCAAAAATTGGACTACAATGAGAAAAGCAGTGACAATCAGGGATTTCTGAAGGTCTTAGCGAACTGTTGCCGAGCACATTTCAGAAATTTGGGATCAAAGATGGTACAATGAATCCTCATTGAACAGCTTATTTTACATAAACTCTGCAAGATAACTGTCCAAAAAGGCCCGAGCGGTTCCATAAGGGAATGACAATGTCAGCAGTTCCTACTGCTGACATCGTCATTATACAAACGCTACTTTTGTTCCTTCACCGTTTTCTTGGTTTATTCGTTTGTGCTTTGCTTAACAACTAACACTTTTCGTCAAGAATAAGAAATGAAATTTAAAAAATTTTGATTAAGTTTTTTTTTCTTGAGGTTTTTCTCCCATTTGTTTTCAAATGCAGCACAACAGCAAAAAAAAAAAAAAAAAAAAAAAAAAAAAAAA
>UXUI01009508.1:0-16756 GCA_900576705.1 Enterobius vermicularis
AAGTTGTCGTTCGTACTAGTCCTCGGCGTTCGTAGTGTGTCGCTGGGCGCTGAAATTTTTTCCCTTTTATTTTACTTGCTATTTTATTCTTTTATAAAAGAAAAAATGATTTGTTATTCAGAGAGTGGTTTGTATAGGACATTTGACAAGCTGGAGGAACCCGTTCTGTTATGTTAAAAATTGTGTTATTATTTCTAACTTACGGTTTACAAATCGAGTTTCTTTGGCGAAGGAGAGCTGAAAAACGTTTTTCTGTTTAGAAGATTTATCGGGGAAACAGAGTAGACAACTGTATTAAATTTATGGTAATGAAATTTATTGACGCGTTCATTTCCAATTTGGTGTGCAGATATTTTTGTTGGCGGATCCAGAATTATGGTAACGTGGTCGTCTGGCGACCTGGGCAAGTGTTGGTCTGGGTTCGTGTTAGGTCGTTTTTACCAGCCTTGCTGTGGAAGATTTGTGGTGATTTTGGTGATCATTCTGTTCGTCAAAATTCTATCAGCACGATTCTCGCTGAATTTATTTGAAATTTTGTTCCCTCGCTAAGTTATTTGCCGAGATGTGCTATCATGTTCAGTTTTTTAGTTTATTAGTTTTGTTACTTCTTGAATAAAAAAACTTTTTGCTCACGTACCTACTATTTTTGTTTTTTAGGTTTTAGGAAGTGATTGAGGAAAATTATTGCTTATGTGGCAGCAGCATTTTTTTTTAAATATTGCACTATATGGATAGAAAAATGAGTTTAATTTAAGTTTGGTTATAGTATTCTACTGTATAATGCGCAGCTGAAGTTCGTTTTTTGAAAGCAATACGTGTTTCTCCATATTCTTCTTAAAGAAAAAGTTTATTTTGACTTTGACAACTTACAAATACGATTTACAAATACTGGACAATTTACAAATTTCTTCTATCATTTCATGACCTCTTTTTCAAAACCTCTGCTGCCACCTTCCTTTCTTTCACATTTTTTTGAAGTACTTTGCATGTAGTTTAAAATAACGAAAAGAAATTAAGTTACCTGGGCAATTAACAAAGTTATTATAGTAATACTGTTAAAAAGTATATGTAAAAATTAAAATTATTCTTACATTTTAATCAGAATCTTGGCTGAAGATAGAAATTAAATCATTAAATTGTAAACGCCAACAGATAAGACCGTGACAAACAATAAACAGTAGCTGTCACTTCATTTGCACAAGTTACATAGAAATTTAACATGTTTTCATGAAGTTCACTCTGGATGTTTCCGCATAACAAAGTGGCATTGTGTCAAAGTCGCTGTAACTTCTCCAAAATAAATGGTATTCGCTTACAAAAAATTTCACACCAAATTAGAAATGATTTCCCCTATATCAAGATCTTTGCTCAAGTTTAGTTTCAGTACTATTTATTTGGTTAAAACTTTCTTAACTTTTAATGCATCTTTTTTAAAAGCTAGTTTTTATTTTCTAAGAAATTCTGAGACTGAGAATCCGTGCTGACAGACCAAAGCAACGCTGGCGAGAAGGATGAAAACCGAAGACAATCGCTGCATTGCGACCGTGTATTCAAAAGCTAAATAAAAACTTTAATTTTTAGGTCAAGCAAAAATGGGCTGACACGAGAAAGAACGATTAGTTTCGCGCAGTACGACATTCTCACAGCATTTCTCATCGGTCTTGGAAACTAACGTAGGAACAAGCAAGTAGTATGATAAAACGATTTAAAAACTAAATATAAGACTGAATCTTCACTGCAGTACAGTAGTTTAAAAGCAATCACCATAATAGCGTTTAAACGCTCAAAAAGACAAAAGAGAATTTTAATTTTTGCTAGCGGCTGCTTATTTATACGCTTCCAAAACTTTCAGAGCTTTTGATTATAAAGTGCGCATTTTCAATGACCTTCAAAATTTTATGTAAAATAGTTTGGTGAAAAACGTGAATATGAACGTTTGATAATAAAGTTTTTTCTTTACATTTCGTTATGTTTTTGTAATTTTCATCAAAATCAACGAAAAAAATAGAAAATTCCACTATACCTTTTTGTGCTTGATGAATGTGTGACAACAAATTTAGCAGGTTGGAAAAGCAGCTTAGTACTTTGGTTCCTACTGATCACGTTTCTAACGTCGTAATTACTTTACAAATTCGACTCTTTTGTAAAGAAAAAAACCTTGACCTATTTTCCTGTACTCTGATTTCTCTCTCGGCTTTCTGAACCTTTCTTTGCTATTTGCAGCTCATCGCTTGATTATGAGAAGATAAGCTGTAGAAAAAAATAAATATCTTTTGCTGAAATAATTACCGGAAGAATTAAAAATTTAAAAGAATCTATAGGCAGTCAGAGGGTATATTCATTTTTTTTTACTTCAACACTGTAGACCTTTGTCTACCACAGAAACTTCTTCATTTAAATTTGGAGAAAATAATGCTCTAATCGAGTAACATTTTTGCAGTTTAAACTTCTACTTCCATGCTTTTGAGAACTTGATTAGAAAAGAGACGAAGAGTTTATTTATCGCATAGAAGTTGCTACTGCGGTGTACTAGAATAAAACTTAATTTTCAATGAACAGTTCGTTTCGACATTCCGATATTTTATACTTCTATATGTATATATTTGTGTTAAAATTTTTTCGCGGCGGGACCCGAGCTACAGCGGGCGGGTTGGCCGGCAACTTTAGTGAAATTTTTGGCCAACGTTTAAATTGGGCGTTGTTTACCGAGTTTATCCTTGAGAACTCCGGGTTTTTTGTCACTGTCCGATTCCTCTGAACTGTAGCTGTCGTCGATATATTGCTATTTCGTGTTGATGTGTAGTGTCGTTGTCGAGATATTCGCCGGAATTTGGCCTTGAAGTTCATTTTTAAATTGCTATTTTTCTGTGATTTTGTATTGAAAATTGAGGATGTTTGGATTACGTGGTTTTTTCGTTTTTTGCATATAGGTTCCTTGAAGTGCGTTTTTTAGAAAATGAATTTTTATCGGGGGTTTGCGGAGCTTTTTTTTGCAAATTTGCATTTTATCCAGAAAAGTTTTTACAAAGTGTTTTAGTATACAACTGGTCTGACTGGTCATATCCGCCTGCCAATGAACTCTGATTTTTTTTTCTTTCTTTTATTAGGAAATCCTTGTTTTTCCTTGTTGTTCACCACCAAAATGTTTTTTTTTTCACTTATTACTGCTCATCTGTCTTGTTCCATATGTTTTAAAAACCTCTCATGTCGAACCATCACTTTGTATTTTCTATGCTTTCAGAAGTAACACAAAAATCAGCAGTTCTTGCTATCAATTAAGCTTTTTATAAACATGAAGTTTCTGTATGGTCTTCTCTTCAAGTAATTTGTGTTTTCTACACCTTCTTAGTTATCGAGTCAGTCGGTGTGCATTGGAGTATGCAAAGATTATTTTAGCTATTCATACAAATTCTACGTCTTCTAAAACGGTAATCCAAATGTGCGTTTTCTAATATTAGTAGAGCAAGTGGCATGGGCTTCGCACAAACCCCTTCTATTCAGAAAAAAAGATTTGGGAAATAGTGCAGTTCTATTACTCTTTCCCTCTTTCTTTTCCTTCCTTTTCTCTTGTCTTTTTAAATATGTGACTTTTAGAAATTGATGTTCTATTGGTTACAAGAATAGAGTTGTCGTAAAACCAAAGGAGATGAAAGCTTGAATTCAGGCAAGCAAAAGTTGTCAGAACTCAAAGAATTTGAACGCTAAAGTAACGAGTAACAATTACATAGTTATGTCATGGATTTGCCATCTTCTAGTCGCCAAGCATGGCGCGTGTCAGCTGATGTCCTTTGCAGATGGAGTTTTCTCCATCACGGCCCTCGAACTAAGCACCCTTTGTTATTCGCAGCACTACCAGTCTTTCATAATTATCAGGACAAACCCTCCCATTTTCATTTACTCTTACCCTGTGCCTAATATGAATTCTGGGTGTGAATTTTGCAGCTCAACAAATGTTTATTTTTTATTATAAATATTAACATTTCTTCAGAAGAATAAACTTTACAGAGGGGTGCTTCGAAAGCTACTTATTTCTGCAGCCGAGTTCAAGCCGAGTTGAAAAAGAAGACAAAAGCCAGGCCTGAACATATTTATTTGAAGCATGGATCGTTGTCGCAGAATTACTCAGAAGAACAGAAACCATTATGCATGGGCTAGTTGAACATTTTTTTTTTTTTGTATTTACTTTCTAGATGAAATCAGAGCTCGAAATCTGTGTTGCCAAACAACAGCTGTCGTGGAATTCTTTTTAATGCTTACTTGAACTTGGGCAAAGATTCTCTTCAAGATCACAGTAGTATTTTTTTGGACGTTGTTTGTTAACACAGGGAGCGATTAAACCGTTTAATTTTATGCTTCAAATTTTCCTCATTTCCCTTTACTGCACTTTCTGTGTATTTAACTATCAGTAGTTCAAAACTTTAGTGTAGGATAGTGATGTAGTTGACTTTGTGAACTCTGGTTGCAGAGAAGTCCAATGTTGCATCATTCGTTAACTCAAATGCTTGCTGGAGAGAGCTTATATCCAGCTCACAAAACGCGTTGTTAACAAGTAAAGAAAGGAAGATATTTCGAAAAGAAGCTTTGTGTAAAAAATGAAGTTTTAGGAACTGTGTGTTCAGACCATAAGGTAAAATCAAACCCACAGAATTGGCTGGGGAACGCTTTCCTTTCAAGCATGTAAGATCTTTACCACACGAATTGTCAGTACAAGAGCGAACTAAAAAAATTTTCTTAGTCATTACAACTGTGAACGAAGCAAAGTGTACATCCCATTTCAGCGATATATAAATGGCATAAAGCATTCGTATTTGTATGATAACTATAGGCATATGTATTGTTACTTGAATTGACAGTTCTTAAAATCTGACATCAGGTATCTCGGTTATCAAGTGTTAAGTAAATATTAAATAAACAGAAAAATGGACAGTGTTGCTGCAAGTTGATTTTCCCACCTGCTAGCAAATCGGCAGCAGCAAAAAGAGCTAAAAATTTTAAAAATTTGTAATGGACTGCCATTTTTAGATGGAGTATGATCGAGGAATGCTAGAAGAAGAAATTTGATGAAATTAAAGGGTTTTTCAACCAATCTGCACTAAATGCTGTTGAAAAATAGAAATGTATCGCTCTGAAGACTGCGATGTCTTTGTTCTCTTCGCTGCTTTTACATTGTTATACTTTATGATGTTTGAGGAGGCTACACAGTAGTTTACATTTGGTAAAGCAGAAACACTGCACTATTTAGGTAAGTACAGTAATGGTTGTACCAATATACCATCGAAGTAAGTCGCCTCATTCGCCAGATACTTCAGCATTGCTGCGCTCTACATCCGATAATAATATTGTTCCTGTCTGTGCAGTTTCATCGCAAAGAAAAGATAGTAATCTTAACAGGTCGAGCCTTTAGTAAGTATTTAGCAAAATTTGAACAATTTGCTATTCTAAATCATACCACATTCTATTTTTGAACTTTATCACTGTTCTCTTCTCGGCATCTTTACTCAAGAATTTTCTTGATTTTATGCACCGGGAATTTTAAGGCACAATTAATTCTCTGCAATTACTTCTGATTTGTTTTTTAACCAACTTCTTGATGAGCTGCTTCCAGCGACACAACTCTCAAAAAATTTTGGTAAGCAGCTGTTCTGTCGTACATATTTAAGAAGACAGTCCAAATACAAGAAAATAAAGCGTTTTAAAGGTATAGTACGTTTCTGTTTCAAGTTTTATTGTAAAGACGAATTATAAGGAGACACTGTTGCAACTTCGTTTGCTTTACTACCGACTAGCAAAAATTTTATCAAATAGACATTAAACAATATACACAGTTAGAAGTTAAAGATTGTCAGTCACAACACCTGTTTTTCAGACTATATAACCTGCATATTTATAAATATAACAAAAAAAACATCAAAATAAATCGTTAAAAATGTGTCATAACTTCATTAAAGCAGTAAAAAAAAAGGGACATTCAGTGCCAATGCCATTTTCTGTACAAAGATTCATATATCGTCCTGTAGAAGCACGCACTGACAAACTGCAAAATGCTTCTCAACGAATCCTTTGCTCTCAAAGTTTAGTGCCGTTTTTTGAGGTTTCGTGCGTTTGTCGAACAACCACTTCGGATTATATTCGATTATTTAAATTTCTTGTAGAAGAAATTGGTTTCTGCAATATAGTTTGCTTCAAACTTGCTTCAAACCTCTTAGTAATAGTAGGAAATTAATTGTAACAGTTGCGATGATGGCAGTCTAAACTGATCTAGAAGAATCTGAAAGACTGGATCTACGCAAACCAGTTTTCCCAGCAATTAAAAGTGAATTTAGATGTGAAAATGCTAAAAATGCTAAAAAATAATCACACACTTATCTTGCAACTCTGTTTTTTTTTTTTTTCTGCTGAAACCATTCAACCATTCATCATGCATCCTTTGTTGCTCAAAGCATCGTTAGTTTCCTCATCTAACATGACATATATTTCTACCTTCAGTTACCAGTATATTAAATACATTACGTTCTTTCAATACAAAACTGTTTCAGCATTAAATTTTAATGTTTAACATAAATCAGAGAATTCATTTTTGGTCTATCTTGCATTAGACCTTCGCCTTTGCTCAAAATTCAACTGCGTACTGCGTAGGACTACCATATGTAGCTTTTGCTCCCACAAGTCGACCATAGTTACAGCCAACTATATCCCCCAGCTAATAAAAATATTTAGAAAAATATTTATTTTAGAATTTCCTGTTTCAAGTATTTATAAGAAACGTTAAAACAATACGTTATTGATTTTAACGCCCGAGAAGCAGGATTCGTTATTTTAGTTTATCTAAAATTCCAAACTGGTCGCAAATGAAACTTAACTTCACGGAAGAAATTAATTCATAAAAATATAAAAATCGATATCACACAAACAAACAGAACAATAAAACTTTTCTTTACCGAACAATTCAAATGTTCCAAATTGATATTTGCTGATGGTCTGCACTGAAGAGTATTGCAGACCGTTATCAGTGCAGATGTTTCATCTAGAAGTGTCTGACCTTTTAATTCAGAGCAAAAAATTTTTTCTTCCACCTCATAATAAATTAATCAATTTCACAACTGAATCTTTATCAAAATCTTTTGGTCAATGAAAAGAAACTAAAAAAGAACATTAAGTAAACAGGTCAGCGCATCGCTAACCAAAAACGCTGCTTTATTTTCAGTTTATAAACAATTTTTTATCATTAGTACAGAATAAGTGCAACAGCTTCGTAATTCTATTTCAGTTTTTGGTAAAACACCGATTACAAGCTAGGGAGTATTAGCGGGTCAGTGTAGAGGTATTATAAATGCTTTCCTTGAAAGTGTATGATTTTATAAGCATTGGTAGGATGGAAGACTACCTGACGAGGTCAGATTCGATAGGTTAACCGTTTTTTACGCAGCATATTTGTTGTTCTTTTCTTCAGAAAACAAATGCTACACTGAATTTCTTTTCCTGTACAAAGCTGACCAAGTTAAACGATGTACTTGGTGCTAATCAGCAACTAAGTCTTTATCAGTGTCTTTCAGAACTTCTTTAAGTGTTTTGGTTGAGTTTAAAACCGCACTAAAGAAGTCTTGTCAAAAAGTCAAAACTAAAAAGAAATTTATAAAAATTTTTAGGCGGAATTATCTCAGAGATGATCAAAATGATGATTTGATCTTAAAAGCAGTGAGAACAGCATTAAAACGTTATAGACGACAGATAAACGTTAAACCAATTTAGTTAACACGGCTAAGGGTTTATAATCTGTAAACACGAAAAAAAGCGGTTTGATAAAGAGGTATCAGATACAGAAACGAAAAGGTAAAAAGAAGGAGACGGTAGCCGCTATTTATAGCATCGTTACTGCTTATAATTTCATCTTCTTCTAAACTGAATCTTAAATATGAAACCTATGCTAGTAGGATATAAAACGTATATAGTCAAAAATTGAAAAAATTTTTAAATTTAAGCTGGAGAAAAAATACGACAATTCAGTCTTTATTCCTTTGAAGAAGTCTGTTTTGTTAGGTATTGGTTTTAATAAGACAAGCTGGATGCTCACTATACCTTAATCCTGACACTTTCTCTAAATACTTATCAATAACAGCTATAAAACCTTCATTTGCTAATTTTTCGTTAGTAGCGAAGTAAAATGTACCCCTCGTAAACCACTATGAAGGATATAAAAGTCACCTTCGAGAATGCGATTGGTTACAGGAAGCTTCAATACCAATTCAGAAGTGTTATAAGAGATTTCTACAAAACCCTAAAATTTGAATGTACTAAGTTGGCAGCTAAATTTAAGGAGACTGTGAAATAGAAACAGAAGAACACCAATTTTTTTTCGCTTCTTTCATTAAAATAAAGTTCAGACCTCCAATCCATCTCTCTTCAAAACCATACAAGAGAAAAACAAGATTATTTCAAATTTCAAAACAAAAAGGTCTTCATTTTATCTTTTTCGTAACGAAATACATTTTATAATTAAAAACTGGTTAAGTTTATAGTTTCATTACTGTCGTTAGTAATTTTGTAATTTTTCAACTTACAGAAACAAAAAATTGACTAAACTCTACGTGCATAGTCAAAAGATATGACAACGCACAGAACCAACGCCCCCAAACTGGGGAAATTTGACGCGAGACCAAAAATTCTGGGAAACAACTCAGTTTCATTGCGAAATACAGAACAGTTTTCTGTCTCACTACCCCTTTCTGTTCAGGGAGATAACTGGCTTTCGGTAAGCCAAATCACTTGAATGTGTACAGTTTTTGCCAGATGTAGGTGCAGAATGAGAAGTCAATTTAAAATTAGGCGGCGCTTGTGGTAAAAAAAGACAACGTCTAATTGGTTAGCTACAAGTACGTGTAATTTATTATCCAAATCTGTTCTAAAGGAAGATCTGAAATTGTTTTTTGGCAGCATTGTCTCATATTTGATCATTAAATTAGAGCGTTATTCTCAGATGAGAAGTGTTTTGATAGCCTATCTTGTTTTTTACGGCCTCTCGTGAAATTCAATGTTTTCTTCCGTTTACCCACTTTTTTCTCCGTTCGGAATTCTTCAGCTGGCTATCACGTAGCTGGAGTGAAGAATGAAACTACTCCCAAGCTGAAGGGAAACATCAGTACTTATGCAAGTCAGCGTTATCAGCAATTAAACTAGAATTTGAATGTGAAAGTGCCAAGTAAATATCTACCAATATCTTACGAGTGTTTTTAAAAGTAAACAGCACATATCTTCTCTGCTTATGCCCTTCGGGAGTAGCTTTTTTTCCTTTGAACTGCTTCTTTTGTTGAAAGAAGTCCTGTACTTTACGTCTGATACAAGTGTAAATTGTCAGTTTTGACGTAATTGAATTAGCATTTGTATTTAGTGTTTTAAAAATGGGTATCTTGAAAATAGTTATTTTCACTTTCGTATTATTTTTTTATCATAAGACATCTACTTTTATTTGAGTTTTCAATTGGACACTGCGCATAGCCACCTGTTAGTGGTGTATGCATTCACAATTCGATTACACTTCAGCCAACTATGTTCTACCGGTTAATAGTGATGCGTTCGTTTCTTTGTAACTCATAGAAAGCATTAAAACAATGTATATTTGATTTTGAAAGTTCTATTCGTTATATGTCAAGAAACAGAATATATTATATTAACTTACTTTTAAGATGCAATTCGACTGCAGTCAATGTTCAATATGAAAGTAATTGAGTCATTAAAATTCTGCAACTGTTACTGCATATACAGAGAAAAAAAGCAAACCTTTCTTTTCAAAACCATTTAGAAATTCCAGTATAATCTTTTTTGATGGCTTACTCCAAAGTATATCTCGAACGGTCATTAGAGATAAAATTTTATTCGGAAGTAGCTGTCATCTTTTTTTCAACCCAAAAACTGTTGTTTCCAATTTACGACAAATGAATAAATTTTGCATTTGAATTTTCATTTGTTTTTTAAGTTATGAAAAAGTTAGAAAAGACAGTTAATTGAATAGTTAATAAATCATTAATTAGGCTGATTGAATTCTGCTAGTAATGCTTATTTGTGTTGCGAATAAAAAAAAAAGAAACGAAAGCTAATTTAACGATAGGTGTGACAAATTTTTCTTTGTTATTGTTGCTGCTCGTTTCGTTAAAAACTAGAACGATAATCGTAATCACTTGTTTATTTGGAGCTCTGGTGATAATTTTTTGAAAAAAGTTTTTACTTTAGCTGAATACTATGAGAGAAAACAATTCTAGCTGTGTTCCTTCAAAACAGTAATATTTTGATTGGCTAAATTGTCGAATTCCACGTTTTTTTTTTTTCCACTGTTGTACTAAGTAGCAGCTACAGACCATTGTAAGCCCAACTTTAAGAACGTAAGTCTAGTTTAAAGAGTCAAAAAGCTGCATACAATGCAATATAAAATCACTTCTGCATGAAATTGTTGTACAGTTTTATTTATAGTGGCAAAAGGACGTTTTGAAAATATTTATAAATGAGTAACTAAGGCAGAGTACGGGAATGTTGCGGCTGTTTGCTGAATAATTTTAGAAAAGTTTTACAGTTTTTACTGAGGATAGCAGGTTTACCAGCAAAATACTTGTTTGAGAAGACTTTATTTTAAATTTTGGCAAGATTCAATAACATCTCATCAACCGCTAAATATCCGTTCTCATTTACATTGAAAAAACTTCTTGGTAGTTTCTGGTCTTTACTGCTTTCTTTTGCCTTAAAGCTTTACTTTTTCGGCAAGAAATAAGAAAAAAGAAATTAGAAGGCTCCAGTTTTAGATGAAAAAAGGGGTTTTAGCTGATGTTGAGCCTTTTGAAAGACAAACAACGTTGAATACTTGTAGTAGCTAAGGTGTAACTCTTTTAGTTCTTTTAAATATTTTGTTCTGAAACAGTTGAACGGTTGGGCGAAATTCAGCACAGAGAATCAAAAAATCCTTTGATCAAAAATTTTAATTTTACTCGTTTTCTATGACTGTATTGGAATTTCTGAAGCAAATTTTTCTTGATGTCGTGTTTAAAGCTGCTGTTACACCTTTCTCCTTTGAAGTTAGCTGCAAAAAAACAACGTGGAACGGAAGTTTCAACCTATTATTAGGAAATTTTAATTTAAACTGCATACTTCAAATATTATATTCAAGATTTACTTGAGCAATAATATTGAATCTTCTAGTACACTGTGCCCCTCAGTCACAAATAACTTCATTTATTGTAACTGTGAAAGCTGAATCGAGCAATCTTTTTTATTCTTTAAAAACTGTCGGTAAGAGACCGGAAATTACATGTAAAGTAATTTCCCACTGCAGTGGGCTTTTTGCAAATTGTGGGCTTAATTGTTGGAGAAAAAAAGGAAGGAATTTTAGCGCCTAAAAAGTGCACAGATGGTTTTTGCTTCAATCACATTCTATAATACAAAGGCATACTGCATTGGTCTGGCGAATTTGAAGAATAATTATACGGACCCGTATTATCTCAACAAAACATCGCTGCTGCTACAACGCTTTAATGCTTCAAATCGCTCAGTGTTGACGTTTCTGTTTTGGAATACTCAGTAGCGAAATAAACATTTTTATGATGCTTGTTTATTCATTTTCTCTTTGCATTTTTTCTCCTTTGGTTTTCATTCGTCAAAAGTAACCAGTTCCGTTGTTTAATACGTCAAAGATGATTCCTGCAGTAAAATCTTTTAAAATTTATGACTCTGTTTGATTTAAGTATTACGTTCCTATCCTTCTCCCTACTTCTCCTCCTCCTCCAAAGAAAAAAGAGAAAAACTATGGCGCCTAAACTATTCTTTAATGGTTAAACTTCTGTACCTTCTGTACCAGAAATGTATACCGCATTTCTTGATTGTATTTAGAGCACCAGTTCAACAAACTATTAGTTCCGACAGAATTCTTCAATGCCGCTGTGCTGCAAATCTCACAGTATCATCGTTTCTGTTTTCAAGGTTTCCTCTAAATGCATCTTTTTAATTTTTATTTGCCATACTCTTTAATTACCTTTTTTTTTTTTTTGGGGAAGGGGGGAAAGGGGAACAAGTGCGATGATAAACTTTGCTTGTTGTTTAGTGATGCTGGTGAAGACCTGTTGCGCAACGTGATAAAATTTGCGGTGTTGTTTCATTTAAATGCTACTGCTTCATTCTAGCCCTTTTAAAAAAGGTAAAAAGGTTTTCATCTTTTGCACAAGGTTTTTTTGGTTTCATGTACTCATAGTCAGGCAGATCTGATTGCTTCGTAATCTCTTTATTCGATCTGTTCCAGTAACCAGTAGTTTTCAATTTCAGATACACCAGCTTTAGGTTCTCTGCAAACCCGCTAAAAATCTGATCATTCCTTAAGACACAGTCATAAGTATAAGATTATCCTGGCAAACTTTGGATTTTTCTGGGGAAAAGGAATGAAGTAAAGAGGGAACTAAGACTTTTCGGGTAATTTCTATCAGTTTTTGCCATTTTCATGAAAACCAGTGGAATTACGAGGTAAGGTTCATTGTAAAGCAGTGATATCAAAAAATTTCTGAGCCGGCCCTTACTAGTTACTACCGACGTTCTGTGTTTCTTTTCTTTGAAAGAAGTTTTTTTGACTGTTTTGGTCACTTTTGCCTTTTGAGAGATAAATATTAGCTAAAAATGTTGTAAACATTTTAATCGGTTTGTAGTGAATTTTTGAGCACTTCGCCTTTACACTAAGCAGATTTAGTTAAAAAGAGACAAAAGAAAGCAATAATTAGTACACAATAGCACATCGCTGTTGGGCATAGACTCTGTTATGGTATTTTCAGACCAAACGTTGGACAGGTAAGAAGCGGAAAAACAAAATACAGTACGGGTTTATTAACAATGATAAAAAGTATTTAACGATAGTAAGCAATCTTGAATTAAAAATGCGCAGAAAAATCAAAAAAATTGCTACACGATGGAACTTCCTTGCTTTGGAATTAGTTGAACGAAAAAACTGCAACGTGAAAGAACTTAAAATATTACTATTATTAACGAGAGCACCATAGTGTTTACGGACTATAAAAGCAACGGAGATGAAATAGCCCACTAAAGAAATAGGTCAAAGAACTTTAAAACTCGTCTGTTTCTGGTGCAGTTCCCGCTTTCAGCTCACCGCGGCTCGACAGATCCTTTACTGTAATCTAACACTGTGGCGTAGGACCTTTTTTACATCATCTTGGCAGAACTGATAAACACTTTCACAGGTACTTATGGTATGATTTATTTTTTCGGTGTGTAAGTTTAATATTCTGAAAACGGTGTGATCATTGGTGATCTGTAACCTTTAAGTGTATACTCCGTTTAATGTAAATCTGTTTAATGTAAATCTGTTACTTTTTTCCTCGCAAACAACGATGGCATGAAGAAGAAGGGGTATTTCGGAACATGTTTTGCTTAAAAATGTGAGCTTTTACTCTGAAACTCTCAGGCGATTACACTCACTGCAGAAAGTAGCTCATTCTCCTGTTTCACATCCGCACTTCTTAAATGTTTTTTTTTTCAAGCATTTGGAAACTGCAACATTATGACATCAGGTTACCCTGAAAGTAACACTCTGTACAAGAATTCTCATCATAGCTACGATGCTGCTTTATGCATCACTAGTTCTGCTGTTTTTTGTTCATTTCATTCTTTCTGGTTCTTTTTCATTTATAATTTTTACGGTATAGATCCTTCATTTTAATAGTTTAAAGCTCTTGACTCATACTTATTTCTTTGGCAGTCCACTGTTTGTTTTACGTTTTTTGGCTGTTGGTTTTATATACAGATGTTATTACAGGGCATGTGTACAAGCAAGAATATATTTGTTTAAGTGATATGCACCACACAAATTTGCATAAGTCAAGTTTTCTAGATTGGAATAACTTAAGTATTGTTGCTAGCTTCTCCTAGTGGCAAAAGATTCAAGAAATAGGTTTGAGAAATGGTTTTTTTGTAATCACAGTGAACTAAAGACACCAAAGACATACGTTTTATCATTGCGGACTGAACATTACATAAAAAATCAATTCTTTACTGCTGTCTTTCGAGATTAATGCTTAACTAACTTGAAATAAAAGAACTAAACAATGATAAATTTCATTATTGACAGATTATATTATTTCTTAAGCTAGCACTTTAAGATGAGCATGAAAAGTTCACTGTATGAAAAAAACAAACGTGGAGCTTTCTACGGGTACATGGTAGAAATTTGACGATTGGCGAAGTGTAACTTCGTCATATTAAATCTCACTGCTCTGCTGATGCTGCCCCTCCACTAGGCGTAGTTTAGCAGCTTAAAACTGTTAAACACTTCGTTTGCTACCAGTGTCTAAGCAATAGTCCTTCTGTAACACACAAACTGAAGAAGGCTTAGAAGTAAAAATCAGCGTTTGGTTGCAATTAGAGGCGGATACTAGAAATCACGTGTGTCTAATTTGAATAAGGAAGATAGCACTTAACCATAATTGGTATGAGGTGCAAAAGCCGTTTAAATGTAATGTGAAACCAAATGGTTTATATAACCAAACGTCTTGATAACAAATATAGCAAGAAATCATGTGTTACCTTGGATTTTTTTAGTCTTAAGCAGATTTGAGTTTGCTCCTGTAGACCTGTTCCTAATCATCACTGGAGATGTCACATACTGCAAATTTCAATTGTTGGCGATATATTGCACTGTTTGTCTAATAATAATTGTTCAACCGTTCATTGGAAACGGGTCTTTTATTTTTTCTATTTCTGTCTGTCGCGTGCAGTGCTCGACCATCTTAAGTCATTGCTGTATAAAACAGATGTCGTAGCCCTCCCGTGATTGTGTTTTCAGCCACTTCTTGTTATATGAGTGTAGAATCTCTGAAGTTCTGTTCCGACCTTCAACTCATATTATGGACTACTATTTTTTTTCTTGGTTTTTTCAATTTTACGCATCTTACTTTTGTCGAATGTAAGGCTCTTTTTTACTGGTTTCATGTTTTACCGATCCTGCTTTGTCGTCGTTTTTTGATATCGTTTAAAATGTTTTTAAATATATTAGAAAATTGCTAACGTTTGCCGGTTTCATTCTGATTATTCAATTTTTGGCATTAAACATTTCGTCATTTTCCTTTTTCCAGTTCTGTGCGTTTCTGACATTTGCTCTTTTCCAGGTTTTTATAATGGGCAATCTCATAATACTGTTTTAACACGTCTACTGTAACAGAAAACGTTGTAGGCAGAATCTATTTGAAAATTTGTTGGAAACTCGGAAACGCTCGATTATTCTCGCCTACTTTCGAGAAATTTAATCACTGGAAATTTTGTTGCAACAGTATGTTTAAAACATTTTTACTTAGCAAGTAGAATATATATTAGAACTCTTATTTTTATAGAGGATTGAAAATTAAAATTTTAGGCGGCCAAGAATTGCCTGCGCTTCAAAAATTTTTGTTGCGAGCGGACTACATAGCATCTTGAAGCCAGAAATAGATCTCGTAATGGAATGAAATGTGACAGCTGTTTGAATACAGGCGACCTCTCCTGTTGCATCGAAGCGAAAGTAGTTACTGGGTCATCTGGTGCAGTATTTTCAAATGGATTAGCTGTAACTGAGAATCATTTGCTGAAAGAGAAGAGGGATGAAGAGAGATAAAGAAGAAGAAGGAACAGAAGAGAAGACTAAGAAAAGGCAAGAAGAAGAGCGAGAAGGAAATTTGGAAAAATGAAGAGAAAACGGAAGGAAGTGCTCAAAATTAAGCAGTCAAGAACTGTCGGTTATAATGTCAAAGCATTTAGCTGGCAAGTGGCTGTTTGTATCGCTGCAGGTGAAGGTGTTATATGCATAACTGCCGATGAAGGATCCATCAGTATTGCCTTGGATTTAAAGGCTATGCTTTCTTGTCTTGAAAATATGGGATGAAAGCAAAACAAGTGAAGAGCGCTAAACATCTCATCTACAATTAAGCAGCTTACTTCTTCCCAGCATCAACAAATGGTTTGTAACGTAACTGTGGTTTGAAAAACACTGAGGTGAAGTCGTTTGTCAATTATTTCTCCAGCAGATCTGCTATTATTATTCTCAAACTGGGTTTGTATCGCGGTCTTTCTGGAGCTGACACTCAGCATGTGTTTCTGTTGAAAAAAGATATTTGCTTCACGACCCAGAAAATCTGCCGATTTAGCAGAATGACTCTAACACATGGTGTGAGAATTAATTTCCACTGGTTGATTTTGTACAACAAATAAAACAAAATTTATTGGGTGCCTTACGTCTGACTTTATGAGCAGCTGTGACATCATAGTTTGTTGATCATTTATTCCAATTAATTAGATTGTATTGAGTTTGGTAAATTGTTTTTTGTTTTTGATAAAGCATATTATATTATTCTTTTTTAAATTTTTTATTTATTTATTTTCTTGGAAAATTTTTGTGGTCTGTATTTATAACTTTTTTTCAAGTGTTTTTCTTTGTTTTCTTTTTTGAGTTGCATCTTAAACATTTGCGTTGTTAAGAGTGTCGATTTCGATACTGCATAATAATGGAGAATGTGTTGTGATTAGGCCATTTAATGTACTGTTCTTATTCATCAAAGGAACTGTACCTTTAATTAATTGATTTTTGTGGTGTATCCATGTCAGTTATGTTCAAGACTGTAGATAGTTGGTCAGCTAAATAACTTGTAAATGCTGTGATTTTTCGCCATACAATTATGAAATCCTTCCAGTGAATTGTTCAGCTTAAATTTGCAATTTTATGTGTTGCTTATTAGTTTTTTTTTTTTTTTTT
>UXUI01009511.1:2810-17240 GCA_900576705.1 Enterobius vermicularis
ATATGAGCTCACGATAGCAATGTTTATACCTACTATATACTCCACAGAGTAATAACAGAAAAACATAAAGTAATAAAATAGCACACAATAGCAATATTTGTCAATAGGCATGTGAAAACAGCTCAAGAAGACCGTACTGATCAATGTCGATTAAGACAAAGAACTAACCTTCAATGAAGCTTCATTTTCTATTTATATACCTGTTCCCCCTTTCTAGTGATCCCGTCTGCTACCCCTCCCAGAGCTTCCCCTTAAAGCACATGCAGCAGCCGATCACCTTATAATGAAAAGTTACTATTTCGCGTATTGTCGCGACACGTTTTTCATATATAATAACTGTGACAATATTCATAGAACTTTTAATGCAGTTAACTAACGTTGACACATTTATTTAGGGTTGTGGATCCAGCAATAAGTTTGCTGTTGGTATCTGTTTTTCGGAAGACTGCATCCGATCTCATCAACATGTTCCTTTACGTCTATGCGAAGTACCTACCAGTTACAATAAAACGTTTTTTCTTCTGTCATAAACTCAAAACAAATTTTTTTTTTGCCCACAGAAACAATAATTAAGCATTAGTTGGTGAATCTAATTTAAAATTTATTGCAGGAATGTTTTGTTGCCTTACACGAAGGTGCTGCTTCTTCGCATGTTCGTCATTGCGCACCAAAATCTGCTTGGAAATCACCAGTTCAAAGGGATATTGTTGAAGCTATCGTGAAACTACTAAAAGAAACTTTTTTAAATTTAATTGAAGGTAACTTCTAGAGCATAATGAGTGTTTTTACGTATCTTTTAATTCTGTTAATAGCATACGGTTTCTATTATTATTGTAAGAATTAATTAATGGTTAACAGGTATTCAATTGTTATCACAAAATAAAAAAATAAAAAAAACATTCTTTTTACGATACTTTTGGCCTAAAGATGTAAGTTTTTTCTGGCTAAAATTTTGCACTTAGGTACGGAAAGTGAAGGAAAAAGACCAAAATGGATACGACAACTGGAAGGCGGCCATAGCCTCGGAAAGGACATAGATAAAATGGCAGATGAACGCAGAATGTTAAGCAGGTTTGGCATTTGGTTGACGGTAAAACTATGTCCACCGGTTCCCGAAGCTCATCCGGTAAGTTAAATAGTCAGAACTAATTGCCAGTGACAACTGTATTTTTATTATTAATAATACTTATTGTTCTAAGGCTTCCGTTGGTTACATTATGTCGATGTTGTTCCAATGGTTCTCTACTACAGCTCTTCTTCCAAATGATTCTATGGGTGCTGCTTTGGAGCAACTTAAAACAGATGTAAGTTAAAAGCTACAAGGTTTTATTTTACTGTGATATTTGCACCTAAACTTTTCTGTCGTCTCTGAATAACTCATTTCTAAAGTATTTAATTATTAGAAATTATTTCCAGTTTTTATCTGACTGGTTGAACCTTGCTGTGGCCAATCATCATGATGTTTTCATTCAAACGCTAGTTCCCAATCCGCCTGAATATGCACAGGTTTAAAATTACCTTAAAAATATTCGCTAAGTTCAAACTATTGAAGACTGTTTCAAACATTTTTGTTAGACGATAACTATTCAGGTTGGTGGTGTTTGGGATAAATATGCAACACGTAAGGAACAGATAAAAGATGGCCTATTAAAACTGTTGGCTATATTGCCTTATGATATCATCAATGCTCAAAGTTGGAATGAAATCATACCGCATTGGTTGCAAAGTATATGTGAAGAAATTTCTGAAGACGAAATTTTAGACCTTAAAATTATGCTATGGTAAGTTTAAACTTTAATAACATAATATTGAAAATAACATTTAAAAGGTGTAGGCGTTATAGGAAAAAAAATTAAAAATTTCATGCATTAAAGATACCAGTTTTTGAAAACTTTTCAGTAGTAAACGCATAAGTTTGCAGCAAAATTTTTGAACCCGACCTGTGTCCATTGGCATTTGAAACTCAACATCTGTATGAGTTCATCGTCGTACGGCTGAAAGAAGGCGAAGAAAGCGAAATAATAAAGGCGCTTGATTGGCTTCATGTTAGTGGTATTTGAAGATAGTCATCTGTAAAATTTTTATCATCAATTACATCCTCACGAAAAAAAATAAAGTTAGGAACAGGAACTAAGTAATCCACTCAAAAATTTATTGATGAGGTTATCTTTTAAAACAAACTTGTATGATTTAGCTGTAGCAATTGTATTTTTTTGCAGCTCTTATGCAGGATGGAGATTTCGATTCCACTGCCGTTACTGTTAGATGCATTTTCCGCAAGTGCCGATCGGCTGGGCAATGTTGAAATCAGCGTTAATTCGGAAGATGATTTTGCCGAAGAGAACATTGCACCTCAAGTCCCCATGTTTGATATTATAGCTCAACAGGTGCTAAAACTGTTTTATATCATTAAAGAGCGAACAGTTTTTGTTATTGTTTTATAAATAAAACAGTGTCATAGTAGACTAAATTTGATGCTCAAACAAAATGCGCTAATTTTGCAGCTTGAATTGAATGGCCTTACTACAACTGAAGATTCTGAATACAGAGAGCAGATTTTTGCAACATGTTCCGCTCTGCTTCGAACTCCGTTTGTTCGCGGTGAACATCAATGCAAAAATCCAGAAATGGACGAATTTCTGGACTGCGGTGTTTGCCAACAATCTGCATTCGTTTATCAGACATTAGCCCATCTTGCCCAGCAGCTTTGTCCCAAGAATCAAATGTCCATATCAGCAGCTCCAGATGAGGTGCTATTTAACGCCACTTCTTGCATATATTTGATTTTTTTAAACATTTTCCTCACTACCGATTAACCAAAGATAGTTAATAATAGCACTTTAGCAATCAGACTGGACCAGCGAAGCAGTAGGTACAAAGTCAATCAAATCGAGTGTCAAAACACGCTCGTTGTCGCAGAACCAGCCCTTGACCGACAAACCAGAAGAATCTACCGTTAATTCTTCGGAAGCTTCGGATACGTTTGAAGAGCAGAATTCTGCTAAAGTGGAGGATCCCGGACTTGAATGTGTAGAAATTCTTCCCAGTGAAGAAGTACGTTTTTAGCTATTATTGTCCGATGATCACTTCAGCTGCAGCGACCAGATTACAAATTAAACGGATTGAATGGGAATCTATAAAACACTGTTCTCTGGCTTGCTTTTTAGAGCCTTGCTCGTCTGTTTTTTACCTGTTTTGAGTTTAGGTGGAAATGGCAACTGCCCAGGCAGTGACTTTAACAGAGAAAGATGTTGGCCGTGTAACCTACCATGTTGTCGCCTCATCTTTGGTCGGGCAAGGGAGGCTTCCTCCAGAACCTCCCAAGGTTGCTAATCCAGAATTTTGGGACACCTCCGTTGGTCGATTCCGTTTTAAAATTAGCGAACTACCACCAGAACTTCGTCTTATAAACGCTCTTCTAAATGTATGATTTTTTTTTCAAATTATACTTTAATAAGTTCAAATGATATACATTTGTGGGTTAGTCATTTAAATTTGCTGAGTTCCAGAATTTGGAGAGCGAGCCCGATTCCGACGTCCAGTTGTTCATGCTATCCACCCTGAAATATTTGTGCTTACACAGTGAAGTACTGTCGAAGGCTCGTCGAGAACATCGCGGGTTCTTGATATGGGCTCAAGAAAACCTGCTAATTCCTAAACTGTGGAATATGCTGCGCATAGATCGTTCTCATGTAAGCACTTTTGTCTAAGATAATATATCAATTAATTGTCTTCGAAGCGTCAAAATAAAGGTTTCCCAACATTTTTTAACCGTTTTTTAATGATTTAAAGTTGTGTAAAGCTGCCAACAACTATAACTATTATTTAGTTAAGCGAAATGGCAGTACCTTTGGTAATGCATTGCATAACGTTGCCGTGTGGTGATGAGATATTCTGGAAGACTGTTAATCGACAGTTTACAAATCCGCAGTGGCAGGAACGATTTAAAGCTGGTATGATTTAACATGACTTGAAATAGTTGCTGTTAAGAATTTCACATAAATCTGGATGGTGCAATTTCAGTGGAACGAATGTCTGTCCTTTGTCAGTTAGCCAATGCAAAAGCCATTAAGGCAAACAAAGTTATTCAAACATCATTGAGTTGCGGAATTTCTCATCTGATTGCTTCTGTTCATGATCCAAATGCAGCTATCGCTCAACAAGCTTTACTACTATTTCGTGCTATGCCATTATCCGCACTTAAAGTATGTTTAGACGTCATTGTTCAATAATAAAATGTTTATGATGAGCAGAAGCGTTTGTTTTAGTCTGTTAGTAATCCTCTTCTTCTTTACATTACTTCATTATTGCTTAAAAAGGACTAGACGATGATATTTTACAGTTAATGTGTTTGTGCCTTGAGTCGCAGTTTGATTCCGTGATTCCTGATCGCCCTTTGATAATATGTCGAATTCAGTTACTTACAGCTATTTTACCTGACGAAGAGATCCTCTCCTGGGATTTCTTTATTCAGCGTTTTGAAAGTTTGGCACTAGAAAGTCAACTTCGTGGTCAAACAGAAAATTCGTTTGTTCATGGTAAACATTTTAAATCGCTCGTATTTACGCTTAACGATAGTTCTGTCAGTTTGGAGATAAATTTTTTGTTATTCTGTATTTTTGTTTTGCTGAAAATTTTTATTATGGAGAGAGGAAAAAAAATTTTTGTTTGAAACGCTTTTATTCTACTAGTTTTTTGAACAAGTCGAGTACTTTTAGATTTGATGCATACAGATCCTTTGAGTGTGCTCTATCAACGCAAAGTGAACAAAGCTCGAGCTGCAATCGAGCAGTCGGCAACTGCTAGGTCGATTATGCGTACCTTACAGCGGGGATCATTAAAACATCAACAGATTATCGATAGCAGACGGTCGACAGGTAGCGCTTTATTTTTTTTTTCTGCTTTATTGTTTATTTTACAGGTGGAGTTCTTGGAAGTAAAATTTGGACGAAAAGCTTGTGCTTTTTATAGTAGTTGCTCTGGCTGTTGACAGCTTGTAACAATGTTGTTAGGCTAGTTGATTATGATGCAAGTTACAGACAGGTTTTAGCCTGTTTTAACTATGAACGTTTGAACCATCTTATTGTGCAAAGTCCTTCCATGTAGAAAGGAAGCTTGAAGTTATATAAAATTTAAATTTATTGACTTCCCGAAGTTGTTGAATTCTTGGCATTTACGAATTGACTCTCTTTAATGCATCATTGAAAATAATAATCTCTTTAAAGCTTTTTAGTTAATTGTATATTGTTTCCTCTGTTCTTTTCTTTTTCTTAGATAGACGCATCCTAAAAAAATTTTTAATCAGTTATTTTTCTATTAACCGGGTTATGTTATAGAGCAGCAGTGACAGGGATTACTAAATTTATTGTTCTTTTATCATTAATACTGTAATTACATGACGTTGTTGATCAAGTGTTTTAGAAAATTTTAAAAACAAAAAATTAGTGGCAATGTTGACCGTTTTTTTTCTTCAAACAATCTTTTCTAATATTGCTATTTGCTATTTTTACGAAGAAAGCATTGAAAACGAAAAGGCTTTTCCTTCACAAATCGAGAAGCGGAATTCTGAAGCAGCAATTAGAGCACGAGACAAGTTGCGTAAAGTGATTATGATGGTTAGAGTTGTACAGGCCTGGAAACGCTTTTCAACTCGTCTACCAACTTTTTCGTCTATTGTAACAAAGCTTACACCGCGACCGTCGTCTCGGCATCTGATTCGTACGTTTATGAAGCCAAAAACACGAAATATACTGAATGCAGTGCAACCACAGCTTCTGCAGTGTCTATCTTTTCACACAGCATGTGTACTTGACCAATTTTGCATGACATTTTTCTTGCCGATGAGTTCTTTTAGGTTTACATGAATCTTTCTCCAACGTCTCTGCAGTGACACCCATCAAGTGCAATGCACGCGCTTGAGCGTTTGTTTTTTGCCAGCGAAAAGTACGTAACAAAAACGTAGTTTTGACCGATAATTAATTTCAGGTGCAGAGGAATCTGAATATGCACCAAGAAGTTCTGGACTTTTAATGCCTGGTAGGCTGATATTTGATTTGACAAATCTTCTAGTTTCAAAACAGCATTGTTGAAGTAAACTGTTACAGTAGTTTTATATTTTGATTATTATCGATGACTTCTCATCATCAAACTATCTCTTTGTAATAGGTATGTCATTTAGGTGCTTACTCAAACATTCGGGAATTTACTGATGAAGAAAGTAACATGTGTTTGTTGCTAAATCGTGTGGTGGATGTAGAAAATCCAGAAAGACATATTGTTTATGTAACAATAGCGCTTTTTGTGGAATTTTTATGTAAAAGAAAAACTGCTGGAGACGAGAAGGCGACAGCCAAAAAGCAAAGTGTACTGCTTCGTCATTTTAATACACTTATCGGTTACAGCAACACCGAAAAATGCTTCACCATACCACCTAAACGACTTCGGTAAGTTTATTTATTATAAGGCGCAAATTTTATGGTTCATTTTGTCTAATTGAAGAGTTTCCCACACAACTATATCCTTCACTCATACTAAGCAATCTGTTGTCGTTTAATGGTTGGAAAAGTAGCGATTTGACTGTTTCAGCAAGTCAGCAGTATGCAATGCATTTCTATGCGGTTTACCAGAAATACTAGACTCAAAATTGGTGATTGCAAACCAGGTTTGTTTTCTTTTTACCTCAACTGTTTTGAGAGGTTGAGAATTAATGATGATCAACTTGGCTAAACGTGTTATGTATTCTTTAGTCCTAAAAGTACTGGCTAATACAATAACAAAAAACTTCACATTTAAGCATTGTAAGTTACTCTAAAAATCGCTAACTTTCAGCTCGTAACGATGAGTTTACAACTTTTATTACATTTACCGTCACCACAACTCCTAGCAAGTGACCAACCGGCTAAGGAGTACCCACTGTCGCCCTTAAATGCCACATCTCGCCAACTGTGGCTTAACTCAACTATTCTTGTTTTATATAAAGTAAGCAGGCATTCAGTACTTACTGTTTGGAGCAAGTTTCCCCAAAATGAACATTTTTGCCTTTTTTTTTTGTAAATTGGGGAGCTTTGTAGTTTATATATATTTGAAGTCTTGAATTTTTAAAAAATTATAAGTTTAATGGGAATTTTTAATTTGAAAAAAGTTTTGGAAAAATTGATTTTGACCGGAAGGTAAGTAACGGTCGAAGAGCTTACCTATACATTTCTTTTAATCCTTAGTTCTTCCACTTTTCAGTACCGCTACGACACCCCTCCATGCAGTGATCTGGTGTTGAGACTAATAGCAATAATTATTTGTACATTAGAGTGTCAGGTATTGTTTAAATGTTATTGATATTTCCGAAATTTAAAGTTCCAAAATTTTATTTTATTTTTGATGTTTTAATCGCTGTTTAAAAACGCTTACTTTTTCGACAGTCGTTTGCCAATAATAATTTAGGTGCATAAATGTGATCCATTAGCAGCTCCAGCAAAAATTGAACTCAAGCTCTGGTCAGATTCATCTGATGAAGAAAACATTGATCCAAAAGAAGAGAAAAATGGAAGACATTTTCGACGACCTGACTCATTGGCACTTTCCAATTCGACGTCGTCTGCAAATGCCAGCCTGGGAGACATGACAATTGTTGTTCCAACAATTGTTACGCCTATAGATGAAGTTATTACTTGATCTATTTAGTCAAATATTTATCAAAGCATCAACCTAGCGGCAACCTTTACTGTTAACTAATAATTGTTTGTTTAGAATGCTGAGGGCAAATTGGAAGTAATCACCGAGGATGGTGGAAGTACACGTTCTCGAAGAACTATGAGTCGTAAAAGTCGTTACAAAAGGAGATTGAGTAAGGGAGGTGTAGGTGTAGGTTAGTTCTTTTTTTTGGTTTTCAGATTTACATAGCCAAAATTGCTCTCGAAACTCGTGAAACTTCTCATCTAAAATTATATTCCGGTTAAAAAAATAAACTTAACGAGACAAATTTATCTATGAATGAATAATTTGAAAAATAAGTAGCATTTAGGAGCAGAAAATGAAATTAATCGCAATAGTCTTCGGTGCGGATACTGTAATGAGCCGATTGACAATTTTGACGAGGAAACGATTTCACTGTGTTTAATTGCATTGGAAACGTTCCTTCATCGACAGCCAGCGATGGCTTCACCAATGCTATTCAGGGTCATTCATACTGTTACCAGGTAGCCATATCATTTTTTGATATTTTGGTATCCTATTTTATGCTCGAGTTATGAGAGGCATACATAGGAATTTTGCAAAAAGTGCTATTTTTTATTGGAGTCTTTGTTCAAAATCTTATCACTTCCAGCAAGCAAGTTTTGTTTAGAGTAACCATTCTTTTTTTAGGATCATAGAAAGGCCAATGTATCCATGGCACGATACGACAATTTTTGTGCCTGGAAACTGCAGGAGCGTAGCAAAGCAACTAATTCGTGTTGTACTGCATCAAGTCAGTTTTGTACATAAACCAGTAGTTTATTTTCCAAAAGTTAATGAAGAGAAGCTAGAGTTTTTGCCGCTTTATGATTGGTTTCAAATATTTTTTTCATTGCCTACTTTCTTAAAGTGCAGACGAGATGTTGACTAATGTCACATTGTAGATGTCGTCAAGCGGTATATGCCTACGACTGTTTGATACAAATATTGACGATCCTGAAGGCTTCTGGTCTACCATATCTTTTGCGCTTAGTGATTTTCCTGAACTAAACTCCGTTGCGATTGTTCAGATACTTCTTGAGGTCATATTAGCTCTGTTTTTCATTTTTAGAAAGCTCCTGAAAAAAATTTGTTCTAATTTGCCAAAATTTTAAAAACTGCGTTTAGGTCTCACAATCTTTAGCCTTGTTTGTACTAAGACCGGTACGTTTATTTAATGACTCAACAGGATCTTCTTCTTGTATTCATCGTACAATATGAGTGATTTCTTTTGTTATTTAAGGATCTACTGGAGCAGTGGCCTTCTCGGTTGTCGAGGATTCTCTACAATCTTTCTATATACATTTCATACGTATCAGCTGAGGTTTACACAGTGAATTGGTCGGCGGTGACTGTTTCACTAGACACATTTTTCCGGCGTCTCCTTACCCAGGTAGATAAATACTGCGTCAGTACAGAATATTCCAATTAGAAACCCGGTCGTTATCGATGTCTGCTACTAGATAACCTGGACGGGTTCATTATTTTAAGCTCATATATAACTCAGAAGTATTTCTTTTTTGATGCTTCGCTTTAGCTAACGCAAAAGACAACTGGTTGATTGTTGAAGATGTGCTTTAAATAGTTTCAAGTTTATAAGTATAGTCAGCCACTTTTGAATATTCTGTAATTTGAAAACTAATTTCTTGATTATTCTTTAAACTTTTTTTCAAGAAATACTCAAGGCAAATCAAGTTTGAATTATTACTTCTCCTTTTTTAAGAGAGATACAGTTAAAAACTTCAGATGCAGTGTGAGAACGGTACTCGTGAAGTTGTAAAAACCGAGCTGAAAAGTTGCATTCAAATAATGACATCTACAATGCACGTTCAGGCCTTCTCAACGTTCAAGGTAAAGTGTATTTCTTCCTTGTCGGCTCTGGATAACTTATGTTTGTTTCAAATTGTACTTTTCAGAACTCTATGGCACTAGTAGAAGGCTTCTCAAAATGGTTAACTGAATCAATGCATGAATGTAAAGCTGATCTCATCGATCTTTTAACTGTTTGTACAGCATGCAATCGAGCCTTAATACGGGTATAATCTTCAACTCCCTGTGATTCCACAGACTGTGTATTATCAAACAGCGAGAAGCTCTAGAGCTGAAAATGCTTACAAGTGTTTTGCCAGCGTCTCTAAAATTAAGTCATTGCAGGAGCGAGATAAACAGAGCCTGACCAAGGCTGTAGTATTCGAATTGGTTCAGGCACTTAAGTTCAAATGTACTATGCATGAACATAACTATACGGCAATCTTAGAAATGATACTTCAAGATCAAGGCGAAAATGTTTCTGAAGACGTTCCTGATGATAAGGTCTTTTCATTTTCATTTTCATTCGTTATATTTGATCAGCTAAAATTTGGAAGAAAAGAAAACAAATAGTACTTCAATAGTATGCATTAATGGAGGAACTAATCTTTTCAATCTCTCACTGATTGCAGTTTAACACATCTGCTAGTGAAGCAATTAGACCCCATTTGTTCGATCTAATTGACTTTATCGCTGATCTTCATGTCCTCGCTAAACTGAAGGTATGGACTATAGACTCTTTATGTCGACGCAAATAAAAAAAGCTGAAGATGAACAACTAAATGACTCTGCCGGCCACTAAATTTTACCAGAAAAATATTATTAGTGATTTAAAAACTGTTCTTGTTTTCAACTGTGATTTGTTAAAGAAGTTGACAAGTTCGGACAACGTTGGTGGAGACATAAAGACTGGATTAGCGGAAGTCGTTGCTGTCGAAATGAGTCGGTCAAACCTGAAAGACTCTAGAACTGTGGTAAGTTGAAGCGTTGGCGCACTGTTAATATTAACAGTAGCATCTTTCTTATGGATTTTAGTAATTACCAAAAATTTAGTCCCGCTTCATTCCTTGGTTGATGTCACCTCCATCTGTTACTCAGTCAACACCTGGAGCCTTTGCGGAATCTGTAACCAATGTTCGAGTACTATCCTGGTTGCTCCTGGGTGCCTTACATGCTAGCCAGCCTTGCCTTCCAGTCCCGATTGAATGTTCCCAACATATGGCTGACTATATTCACTTTGTTTTAGCGGGATTCGCTGACCAGTCAAAGGTAGGATGCACTGAGAGAACTTTGGAATTAAGTTCATGTTTTTCAGATGATAACTCAGTGACGGAAATTATTTACAGCAATCAGTGGTCCATATGTCCGCATTGTTCCATGCTTTTCATTTATGCCAACTGTGGACTGTTTACTGTGAACAAGCAGCAATTTCGTCAGATGAACTCTCTCAGAAAGCTTTGTCCAATGTGCTTGGCTTTTGGGTTCGGGTTACGCCAGCTATGCTTCAGCTACTTTCGCACTCCAAAGTTGTAAGTCTTTTTGTATTTCTTTGTTTTCGGGTAACCTGCAGTGCTGCAGTATGACAGTATAATCTTTTGTGCATCAAAAATGAAGTGGAAAATTTCAGGTAGCTGAAATGGTAAATTCACATTTCTTGACGATGATGCAGGCTTTACAGCAATGCAATTCGGAAGTTCTTTCTCAGTTAAGCGCAATGTGGCAACCGATTCTGACGGCTCATTATTCCCATATTCCAAGTCATCTGAGGCTGAAATTAGATTCCGGTGAAAGTCAACCATCGTTGCAGTCACAACCATTGTCTTCATGGCTGAAGAAAGTTCGTTATAAAATTGCACAAGTTGAACTTCAAACGTCAGCAGCCTCACCGTTCTATAACGTTTAGCTGAATTATTTCTTTCAATTTTTTCATTTCTTGGATTTATTTTTAATTGCTAAAGTGGAAGATACAAAAAGATAACATGCCTTACATTTCACAGGAAAATAAACGGTGATAAAGATGCCTTTTTTTTTCTTTGGCTACTCATATTCTGGTGTAATAAACTGAAGTGCTCTATATGATTTCAGTTGGTAACGTTGTCGTTGATCTCATTTTTTTCCAATTTTTTTTCTTCTTATCTACTAAATTCTCCTTCGTCGTCATCTTTATCTTCATCATCATCATTATCGTTGTTGTTATCAACAACGATCTTTGACCAGTTACCATTGAAATGTTCATCAAATATTGTTGTTGTTGCCCTGTATTTTTTTTCTAATACTTCTTTAATAACAGTACCGGTAATAACTGATAAAAGAAGAATTTTAGCAGTTTTGATATGTAGTGAAGGAAAAAAAGTATTGTTAATTTTTGTTTTTTCAAATCTACATCGATGCCTTCTCGTTTATTCTATTTTGTCTTTTTTGTTTCTTTCTTTTCCATGTCAACCATGTTTTATTATTAAAATTTCATTACCACAACATTTATGAATCTTTGTTCCTTTTCTCTTTGTTATTTCTCGTCAAGAAAATAGAGATGAAAAAATTTATATGTTTCTAAAGAAAAAAGAAAGATTATTTGAATAAAAATGGTTATTTTGTTTTTGTCTTGCTTTTTTTTTTTTTGCACATACGAAAAGAGAGGTGCATTTTCAAAAAAATTTGAAAGCGAAAACCTAATTGTATTATTCTCATATATGTCACTACTAATGGGAGGAATGTGAGCATAAAAACATAGTTCATTAAGCAAATCCAGCCATAAGTGCCTAGTGGATAACTGTCTTAACATTGCTCATTAAGGACATAGTCATAAGCAAAGAAGAGGAAAAAAAAAGTTAAAAAGATCCAAAAATAGGAAAGAAACAGTCACTTAATTTATCAAACCTTAACCTTCACCTCTCCTTTTTGCAACCTCGACGGAAAAAAAAAAAAAAAACAACTGACCGAAATGAAACAACCCCGCTGACGACAGTATCAGTTGTCGTATGCGTCACAAAAAAACTACCTATACGTTATGTGAAAAAATTTAAATTTGAATTCTGTCATTACATATACGGTACAGACAGCGTAGTGCTACGGTTTATAAGTTGTAAAAAATTATGAATTCTTATGTACATCCATTTTTTTTCACCTTAAGTCATTAACGATTATCCGTTTAGTTGTTTCTTTGTATTAAACTATTTTCCATCCCATCCTATCCCATCCCCTTCTCCCTCTTCACATCCAACAAACAGAGATACTGAACAAGGTCTTAAAATGGTCGCCAAAAGAATGAGAGGGTTGAAACGGCGAAAACACCGCCGTACTGCTACAACTGTGACGACGACGGCGACGGCGACGAAAGAAATAGAGAAAGGAATGTGCAAATTTGAAAAATAAAAAAAAAAAATTTTAATCTGAAACAAGAAGAAATTAATTCATTTTTCTCCACTTATTACTTTTTTTTTTTCTTTTGAGATACATTTTTCGTTTATAACTCCTTTCCTTTAATTTTCTTTCCCTTCACTTTTTATTTTATTTTATTTTATTTTTTGCTTTTCTGTCGACAACCAGAAATGAAAAATTAAATTTTTCTGTGTAAATTTAAAGCCATTTTTTCTTTGCCAGTCTTTCCTCCACCTCCCTATTCCTCTTATTTTTTTTTTGTCTTGTTTTTCGATTAAAGGTAGAGTAGAGTCAGAAAAAATAAATTGAAGAAGAAATGCCGGCAAATGAAAGCCTTCTTCTATTGAATTTACAAAGTAAAGAGCGGAAGAAAAAAGAGAAATTACATCAATGCTGTTGAGTTGAAGAAGTTTTTTTTCGTAAATACAGCAATTATACAGCAAATAAACTGTCGCTTTAGTAAATCTTCTTATGCTCCTAAACTTTATTATTATTATTATTTTTTTTTTGATTTTTCTTCTGTTTTTCTGTCTATTACGGCTATTTCATAGGTGGATTAAACAGTAAGCGATAACCGACAAACTTAAACAGTAGCAGAAGTTTTTTCAAAATTCTTGTTTTTTCTTTTTTTCTTTTTTTTTTTTTGTTACCACATTCATTGACTTCTTCACCTTAGTCGTTATTCTTCTTGTTGTTTTTGCCTTCTTGTTGTTCAATTATTGCATCTGTTTCTGTCCGTTCGCCGTTCTTCCAAAGGTTCAGTTTTCTTCATTATTTCCTGCAAAATTCTTATGTACTCTTCTGTACCGTTCTGTTCTGTCAGTAATGTTTTAATTTAGTGAATTGTTAAAAATGTTTAGAAAAATTTAGGGATAAAAATGAAATTATTAGCGCCTTTTCTGTTTGTCCATCTTAACTGCCATATTCTCTGATCCCCTCAACCACCAACATTTTCCATTTTGATACAGCATATGGTAGTTACGAACTGAACAGGTCATTGAAACATCTGATCTGATGATCATCGTTCTGCAGGCAGATTTGATGAGATGATTAATTTTGTCGTAACACTGAACCTAATAGTGTAAATGAATATGAAAAAAAAAAGGTGATAATAATAATAATAATAATAATAGTAACAGAATGATAGGTATTTGCAGATTACATTAACGGTGGCTAATAGGAAGTGGAATGCCCAATTTTTTGATCACCAAAACTGATAACCAGCAACGAAAGAAAAAAAAAAAAAGAAAAAAATTTGAGAAATTTTATCTATCTACTTTTTTTTTCTATCTTCTATATTCTTATTTAATTATTCATTTATCTCTTTAGTTTTTATGCTTTCTAAACACGCAGATACGCATATACTTATAGATGATTTAAAACTGTTGTCGTTCGTTGAACGCCCTTGAAACTGTATTTACAAAAAAAAAAAAGTCAGTCTACAAGAATTTGTAAAAAAAAAAACTATTGTTTTTTTTTTTAACTTTTTAACCTGTCAATTATTTTACCGGTAAATTTTTGTTTTTTTTTTTTTTT
>UXUI01009515.1:4433-16714 GCA_900576705.1 Enterobius vermicularis
GACAATGTTATCATCAGCATTTTTTTTCTATTTTTTTTAACGATGTGAAGGATAAAGTCGTATACAGGAAAAGAAAAGATAACGTAAGGTTAATAGTAGAGAAGTAGAGAAAATGATGGAGGGTGTTTGAAATTGATAGTTGCATTGGCGTTGACTGTTCACCGAGTCGCAGTACAACAATCCCTGCATAAACTGACAGCGTCATTGTTGGCGCAACGAGGATTCAGAAACCATACCTACGGGAAGTTACCGTTATCAGAGTTTCTTCTTTTATGCAATAAACTAAGTGTTGATCAATGTCACTGACAAAAACATCATCTATGCTTTAGACACTTCAACATAAGTGTTCTAAAATTGTTGTCTTTTTACAACTCATCATTACCAAGACTCTGCTGTTCTGTTGGATTTGAATGACGCAAATCAACCCAGTTAGAATCGGCAGCGACCTGTTCGTATTATTGCTGTTGGGTAAGTTGCTTCACTTTATCATAAGCACCACGTGCATACCGCTTTACTGAAAGATTTTGATTTGTTCCAGTTTTGTTACCATTTTTTTTTTTTTTTTTTTATTGGAATAATTTAGTGGTATTTTTTATTACTTGAATACGAGAAATGAAAAAAAAAAATGATAACAATAAAATAAAATGACAGAGAAAAAAAGACCATTGTAGGTATTGTTTAAGAATCAGCTAAGTAATCATTTATTGAACGGTACAAAGTTGCCGTTTATGCTAGCCAACAACGTACTTTATTGATTTGTGACTTTTTCCTTTGTCATAACTAAAATCTGAAGTTCATAGAAGAGTTCAGCTCTATTTTTCGCTGTTTAGTTTACTTGTGGAAAATAGAAATGCTTCTCTTTTTTTTTTTTAATGTACTACGGGTTAGTAAGATTGCATTTTTTGCTAGACTTTACCGTCATACCTTTGATAATTGAAGAACAGTATGTAAGGTTTACCTTAAAACCGGTGTCTGTTGGCAACAGCATTTCTTTTCATCTACTATTTACTCTAATTTTTTTACTGAAATTTTTTGGCTGTAAAGTTCGTCATTTTCAGTGATCTTTGCTACACTCTTTAAAACTGTTATTACGCCAACACGTAACGGTTTCTTCTGCAACGATCTAAGCATTTTTCATCCATATCATGATTCCACTGTTCCACCACTAGCTCTTCACTTCGTCAGCAGCTTTCTTCCAGTTGTTGTGGTAATGTTTCTTTATGAAGCTTATTCGTTAATTTGATTTTTCGTACTATTTCTTCTTAATAATTATCTACCAAGCGAAATTAACGGAAATTTGGTGACCAAGATGAAAATGTGAATGAACTGCAACGATTAGAACAACAATAGGTGTATTGTCATTTATTAAAAATGAATCAGTAGACCAGTACCACTTCATATCTATAATAAATATCTATAATAAATAAGACAGTTTTGACCATCTACTACAGTTTATTTTTGTTTTTTGATTTTGGTCGAGATATTATTGCACTATTACGTTCACTTTACAACTGTGTCTGACGATATTATAACCAATTTTAACCGGATTTTGCTTTCCTACTTACCTCTCAGCACTAGATTTTGTAAGTCCAAAATAAAGTCGTCATACCAGCTGTATTTTTTGCATTAAACCTATTTTGACAAAAAACTTGAATTATTTGAAAATTAGTCAATATATAATCCTCTTTTTTTGCGATTATTGAATAATAACCGTTAAAAAATATGAGTATGAAAAGAGTATGAAGAAAGCGGAATTTGGCTTGCCTTCATTTACGACACTAATTGAAGTTTATTTGAACATTTATTCAGAAGCAAACCATTTTTCTGAGTAACTGTAACACCAGTATTCTTAGTGCTGTTTACTTAAGAATAAGTACTACCGATTAGTAATGTTGACCTCTCTTTTTTTTTTTTTTTAACAATCAATATTTCACGATTTGTTATTATTGTGCCATTGTAGTCGCCAGTTTAGAAGGGCGACATCTAGAAAATTTTAGGGTATAAACAGTTCTGTTAATGGAACAGCGCTGGAAATTCGGCAACATTTTGAGACATAAGACAGTTTGATACTCCAAATTTTTTTCAAAATCCTTCTTATTAGCAGAATCGGGATAGAATTCAAAACAAGCATCAGCTTCCTAAGCTATTTGTTACACATTAGCCATTTCAAATAAAAAATGACAATTGATGACGTGAAAATAGTTTTTATCAATGCAAAATTGGTAGAAAATTTTAAAATTTGTGTTATAATTTTATTGGATTTTGCAGACGTCATAGCACAGTAAATTTCCGTTCTCCTTTTTAAAATAAAAAGGTTAATCAATACTGGTACTAGTGAGAGAATCAAATCTGTTACCAATGTCAGTTTATGGCTAAGTAACATCTGTTAAGAATGATATTTTTGTAACTTAAAACAAATTATTATTTATGAACAAATTTTTTTAATTGTTGCAATTCTTTTCAGTTTGTCAGTAGCTGTATTTTTTAGCCTAACGTTTGATTAGGCAATTGAGTTTGCAACTTATGAATTTCTCTACGGTTGTTGATACTTGAGTGGGCAACTATTTAGGTCTTCTAGAACAGATTATCTCTACACCTCTGATTCGAGTACAGACGCTTAACAATTTATTTCTCTTGTTTTATTTTATTTTCATCTTATTGTTACTTCTGTTGTTCATATCGTTGTCAGTTATCCCTTAAAATTTTGGTTTTTTAAAATTTTCTTAAGTCTACTATCGGGTAGCTCAAAACTGGGATGCTCAGCCACGTAAAATAGAGATTATGATATTTGATTCGAGAAGGAAGTTTTAAAGTCTTTGTTTTTATTAGCTTTTATCTCTGTTTTTTACTCTGTAACCTAGGATCAGTTTGCTGATCAAGTAAAATATTCCAAAAAAATTACAGTTGGTGGTGAAGTGTGAAATACCGAATACAGGTGATACCGAGCTGAGTAACATGCTGACATAGAACGAATCGGAAACGTTGGTTTTAAAGCAGGAAAGTTGGTTGTATAATCCAGCTATGTAAATTTTTCTTTGCAGATTATCGGCATTGAAATTTACAGCTGCTTTGTATGGGAAAAATATGTTGTTTATGAACCCTATGGTGTAGGACGTTACAAGGTCCATCGATTGGTTGTCAGGCTATACTACTTCATAGGTAAATCAAAAAGATAATTTAGGTTTTCTTTTTTCCATAAAACTACTAACTTTTTTGACATTGAAACAGTAACTAAAAAATTTTCTTGTTGATTAATTAATAAAAAGTTTGTCATCGACTGATCTTTTAAACATTCATTTACTTATTTGTGGTGCTCTAATTTAATGGGGAGCTGGATGCTTTTGTGTGATCATTAAATATTACTAAAACTGCTAGGAGATTTTTATATTTCGCATTAAAAAATAATTATATTCTTAATATGTTCTTTTTCTTAAGGATTTTTTGCTTTTGGTGCAATATCTAATAGGATAATATGCGATATAGCTAAGTATACTACTGGACAACTTAGACCAAATTTTATATCTGTATGTCAACCCGATAAAGTAAGTTATTCATTCTACAGATCTTCAAAAAATTATTTTTTTTACAGATTATTACATTAAAGTGGAACTTCCGGAGAAAAGTAGATGCACAGCATTCGTTAACATGTTCATTCTTCACAGTTTCAGGATCTCTCAAACTGTACAGCACCTGATTTTTATGTAAGGGAGTACAACTGTAGCAACCAAAACAAAAATAGAGTCTTGGACGCAAGATTGTCATTTTGCTCCGGTCATGCTGCTTACTCTTTTTATGCGGCCACATATTCCTTTGTAAGCTACTTTTCAAGTTTGTATGATGCACATCTTTTAGCACAACATCAATAGACTGTTACTTTTTGACACACAAAGTAATATTTTTTATGATTCATCGTGAATCTCTTGAGCACTGTTTTTGATAAAATGAGTCTTTCTGAATTCAAAGGTCTCTAAGTTTAAGTTACAATTTTACCAATACTTGCTTAAAAACACCAACATTTTGACAGATATGTTTGACATCAATAGTTTAGGCAATGTTTTTGTCTTAATTTTCAATCCAAAAATCACAATGAGAAGCACTTCCCTAAAAATAAAAGTATGAAATTACTTATGGTTGACTATTATCGTTTTACAAAACTTTGAAGGAACTACTGTTCAACTGTTTGTGATTGCACAAAAAAATTCTAACTTTTTTGCAAAGCGTAATAAACGCTCTTGTCGTACTTATAAGAGGCGTATTTTGTAATTATTCTTTTTTTTATTAGTCGTCGTCATTTATCTGCTACTATTTTTGTCATCTTTTGAGGAAAGCAACAAGTTATATTCCATACTGGGTTTTTTTTTTTTCAGTTTTATTTGCAAACACGTTTAAAACAACGTTTCAATTCCTCAGTCATTCTACCTCTTATTCATTTTGGTACATTTTCATTGGCAACATTTATTGGTTGTACAAGAATACACGACAATAAACATTTTTTGAGCAATGTATACTTTGGCAGTGGATTAGGAATAATTGTTGGATATTTTGTGGTATGATTTTTGGTTCTATCTGTAGACTCTTCATTAACTTTTTGGATTTGTTTTTGATGAAATAGAATTGACAATTTTTTATTCTCAACGCTCTAAAGATCAGAATAATGAAATGAAAATGAAACAAATAAGTTTTCCATTACTTTTATTTAAAAATATTAGTTTTTCAGGCAGTTATATTTGCTGAATTTCCAAAATGTTGTAATAACATTTTGAAATTGCCTGATGTTTCGACTAGCGCAAATCGAGAAGCTGGTTCGGCAGGAACGCCAACTAATCCGGAAATTGGGAAATCGAGGGACAGCAAGAGTTTTGAAAGCGGAGAACAGCAGTCACCTCAAACGTCTGTATACGCTGACCACCTTAGAACCCAGCACGTGGAGGAATAATTGTTGTCTGTTGAAAAATTTGTGTGCCAAAAAGTGAACCGTTTATTTCTATTTTCTACTTTTATATTAGCTTATATAAGAAATTGTGATTTATCGAGTTCGATAAATAAAAAAAAAGAGGATCGCTGCTATTTTGCATACAATTGCTGTAAGCAGAATGTCAAGTGAAAAATGACGTTTGATTATTAAAAATTACTTTGTAGGGCAGTGTTAGGAGACGTACAGAATTAGCAGAAGGTAAACTGTCTTCATAATTTGCTGTTTATGACTGCTGAATGTGTCAATTAAGGCGGCGTTTCAAACAAAGATGTTGAGTAATCAAAAAACTAGTGTTGATCTAGCTGCGTTGATTCTGTGTGCACTCAGAAGACCGAGAAGTCATTGTTTATCAGCCTATGATTCCTAGTGTTGCCATTTTAAAAAAGAAGTTTTGGCCGAAGAAACATTGATATACTGCTTAATTAGTTAACTTGTTAAGAATGCACTGTGACTTCAGTGGATTTATGCACAAAAAATGTCTTATTTTACTGCGAGTAATTGCTACATATTAATTCAAGACCCATAAAAATTACTCAGTTATATAAAAGAAACTTTTTTTACTAATAAAAATTTTTAAAAAGGCAACACATGTTAACAATGACAGTTTACTAGAAGTAGTCAAAAAAGGACAGATGAGATAAGCACTGAAAACGACTTACAAACCTCTACAGATTGAAAATAATGTTTCAAAAAATTTTGGAAAAACTAGCGCTGTTTAGAGACCAAACCCACTCATCAAAGTCACATATTGTACTTTGTCTAACGCAAGAAAGTTCTGACGATAAAAAATGAGCAAGTAACTGTTAACTGTGAATGTTTGTTAAGTAAGGTGTTCCCTTATTTATTTTGAGTGGCATTTTGTTCAATATACGGCATACAAAATGTCCCATCTCTATTTTTTGATTTGATACAAGCATATTCAGAAGAAAACTATGTGGCGAACAGTCATTATATGATTTTAGGACTTCAAAAGTTAGAATACAGAAGAAACTGATGATTGCAAATAAACAAACGTGATTTACTTCAACAAAACCTAGTTGGTTTTTTCGCTGTAAACGTACAGTTAGTAAAAGTGCTTACGCTTTCAAACAAATTGGCTGTAAAAGTGGAAAATAAAAAAATAAGTAGTTATTTTAACAACTTTGTAGCTGGTAAATTTTGTAGATAAAGTATTCATTTTTTAACGTTTACATGTTGTTTCATTTTAAATATGACATTAAAAATATACCTAGTTGTATATGGGCTTTTTCACTGCAGTTCACAAACTTTTTCCACCCAATATCTTGAAAATTTTTTAAAACTTTCATAACTGGTAAAGCCCAAGCCAATGTACAGAGAACCGAAAAAAGAACTTGGAAAAGTAAATTCTGCGCCAGGTTTCACTTTGATAACTGTTGGAAAAGTTGCTCTCAACTCTCAAATGAAATACTGCAAAACGAAAGAAAAGTTCCGCAACATCTCACTTGGACCGGAGGTACAGTGCTTGAGAAGCAACTTTTCTGTATCGCCTCAAAAGTACATCGCAGTTTTGCAGCTCCCATCTAAGACACAGATAACCCAGGGAATAAGCAAGTTATTCGGACTGCTCAGGTAATTATGCAAATTAAAGTCAGTGAGTTAATAGACCCATTAGACTCATTTATTACAATAAGAGTGAGGTGGTAAGAAGTGAAGGATATACAAGATATGGCTTGAAATATGCCGATTCATAAAACGGTGTTCATCAATCCAGTTTCCATCAAAGAACTCTGAGAGCAGTAGTTCAAGCTGAAAATTTCGAGTGCAGCAAGAGAGAAATCACTTAATTTTTTAGCGATGGTAAATTTTGTCATGATTCACTTAAACACGATTATTATAACTGAAAAAGGACTAGAAAAGCAAGAAGAATTTATGATGATAGTGTATGGCTTGGGACTGTGTGAGAATTGTGAAGAGTCTTGGAAGCTGAAGTAATAAGATTACGAGCTAGGAGTTTATAGAATGAAAAACATATCATTCAACTAAAGCTACATTAGGCACTTATTCAGTATAGCTTGTCTAAAGGAATGTGCTTGTGCGCTTGGGTTACGATTAAGCAAGTCGAAAGATTAAATTTTATTTTGAAATAAAAAATGGATTAATAAAGTCGGAGGAAATAATGTAGGAAACAACCACCGAAATAGAAAAAAACAAAAAAAAAATTTTAATCCTGCTGCAACTCAGAAAGATCAACTTCTCCGAATATCTGCTACGAGGAAGAAAAGAAAAAAAATCTCCATTTTGGACGTTGTACAAAACGAAAATTACTCAGAAACGACTCTACTGTTCGCCCTTATATCCTCAGAAAGTCTTCCATTACAAAACGTAAAAACTAGTCTACTCCCCGCCAATACAGTTTTCCGATTAAAGTTTTCCCTTCCCTGACGCTAGATGCTCGAAAAGAAAATATAAGTTTTACTTTGAAATACATCGCATCCGCAACAGAAAGACTAAAGTTTGAAGAAATTTACAGGACGAAGAGTTGCGGTACTATCTACCAATGCCTTAGGAACAAGTGCTTCAGGAATACCAAGGTAGGAAGACCTGAGACGGGCATCCATCATGTACTGGTCGATTGGGCTAGAAATAATACTGGAAACAGGAACGTCTAGTACTAAAATTTACAGAAGCAGGATGAAGCCGAATGTACTTAGGAGTGATATCGATGAAGCAGATTGTATTTGTTTAGAAAAAAATATCAATGATGATCGGACTGCACCGACGATTAATGTTGCTGTTGAGAAATTATTTAATTAACAACTATAAAAATTGATTAGGAAAGTCACTCTCTTTGACCTTCTCAACTGTATGAGTTACCTAGTAACTTCTCTAAAATTTTTTATTTAAATAGTCTATGCCTATCCTAGGCTTATTCTCACTTATCTCTTGCCTCAACACTTAAAAAATAGTATAACTTTATTAACCTCCATATACAACTTTATAAATCACTGACCTGTCAATCCGTGAGTTACGTCACAGGTCTATAGAATGTCAAATATGAATAAGTAATAAAGCAGCAAATTACGCAGTCAATAAACGAACGATTTCACACGACAACCTTCAACCAAAACAACGAAAACACTGATATCTTTAACGCAATTTCTTCTTCGCGTCAGCGAGAAGATGCACGAAAGCAACCGGTAAATAAAGACTATCGAAAGGTACTCACAATGAATCGCTTTGCAGCGAAAGGAAGGACCTATGGTTGCACCGAAGGAAGCATTTCGAAAGAAGCACACCAAACACTTACTGCATTTTGCTTAAATAGCCCTAGATAGGCCTGCAGCCAGCATTACTTCCTGGCGATTTTGAGAAAAACTTTCGCAGTGTCCCTCCGCCATCTTGAAAATTCAATTTTATTTCTGAAAGCTGAGGACCGAGAGATAAAGTTAATGCTCCTACAATCAAATTTTTTTGCATTATTTGAAATAAACGCTTTCATTAAAGATAGTGAAGCTTTTTCAGTCTGGGTGATACCATTTTCTTTTCAGCCAATGACACAAACGAACAGTAATTGTAATAAATAAGGCTCTGTTTCGTTCCAACCAATGGGAGGAGTGGGAAATAATTTTCATGGTTATGAACATAACTAAGCTTACTTGTGCAGAACTAGCAGAGCACAGTTTCATCAAGTTGTCGCGACCATACGCGAAACGGCACATATTACAATAAGTGACCGACGAGACTATGTCCTCTGAAGGGACGCTCTTGGAGGAGCACACTACCACGGTCGTATCAACGGGGGGGGATAGGTATAAATAAAGAGTGACAACTAGCTAGAGTCAGTTTTTCATTGCAATCAAGCCTTATTGATTGTTGGCGGATTTTCATGTCCTTTTCTCTCTTGTTGCGTGCCCATAGGCAGTTCGTCGTGTCTTTATTACTCTTTCTTTATAGAGAATTCTTTACTTGTTATATCACCTTGTTGTGTATAATAAGATTTGAATCGCTTCAGTTAGTATCTATTATTTGTTGTATCATATGGTTTATAAGTAATAAACTATTTAGTAGTAAGAGTAATAGCGCATGCATAGTAATTTTAATATCTCCTCCTGTTAATAGGCTTAGGTAGATATACTACAACTGAGTAGCATTCTTCCTAAACACTAGAGTTGGCATCAAATTAAGGTGAGACGGTACATAGAGGAATGAGGACTAGAAGAAGTCTTGAGCGAGAAGTGAGGTACTAAGGTAGCTATAGGTTGGTGCTGTAGGTTCAAGGACTGGTTGAGCTTACAGTAGAGAAAGTAGTGGAAAGGACATTATAGGAAAAAAGCTGACGAGGCGACTCTTCAAATTTTAGAATTTTGTCTGCAGTCACAACACAAGTGAACTTTGGGGTACTTTTAGAGAGCACTGGTATGAAAGTCTCAGAATGATAACAGAGCTAAAATGAACCTCAAATACACATTGAAGCCTAGAAATAAACTAATGAAGTAAAATCAAATTTAGTAATAAAAAATACGGAATAAAAACGGTACAAATTTTAATTTAAAAGCTCATATAATTTAAAAGTGACATCTGAGAACATTTGCATTACTCAATACTGTTCTTAAATTTTGGAATTATATTTTAAATCAAATTGTATTTCGTTTTAGTTTTGGTCTTTTCATATTTAAGATTCTCAACGCTTCAAGCACAGTACTGTAAATGATTGTGTCGCTTTAAAAACAAAATTAAGGGTTCAGAATTAATTCGAGATTGAAGTTTAAGCCCTGTAAAGTTCACTGCTAAAATTTATATGTGTGGTAAGATAATTAGATGAAATTTTACAGCTAGTTTTACTGAAAACAAAGTAGCATAGAAAAATCAACTTTCCGGACAACCAATTAACTCGGTTCATATCACTTACAGTATATGGTTCATTGTCAGCATAACACCCACCGACTTTGAGTAAGCCTTGAAAAAAGTCAAGTTAGTTAATTTACTTTTCCAAATTTAGCTATAAAAGTCATAAAACCTAAAAATACAAACTGCGATCTGTTCTATCATTCAGCAGAAACATTATTGACCGATTTCCCTACATAACCATTTTTTTAGAACTTCTCGAGAGCAAAGAATTTCCTAATTTTAGGTACAAACTTCAAAAATTTTTCTCTGTTTTATTACAGCTATAGTGCGGGTCATCCTTGTTGAGTCACGTAGTTTATCTTTACTTCTCTTCCTTTCCCCTGCAAAATCTTCGTCGTTTCACCTTTGGCTTCTTTTATTTCAAGACTTAATTTTGTAATGACCACAAAAAGTGGATTACGTAAGCAGCAACTATAATTACTGCAAATAATGTAGTACGATTAATACATCTAGCAGTCATCGAAGTTTTTTTTGACTGTGATGTTTTAGTCAAATAGCAGCAGAAAAATTGGCCGAGGTTTATCGAGGCTGAAAAATGAGATTTTGCCGACACATGTAACTCCCTCAAATAAACAAAATAAGAAACTTTTTTATTTAATTTTTTTAGGAAATAAATACCGGTTGAACTTGTTTCAACTTAGTGGCCAGTAATTGTTTTTTTTTTTTTTGTTCGTAATAAAACAAATGTACGAATATTACAACTACTATTCACTAGTTTCTCTGTCTAAGAAGAAACAGTGATTTTGGACTGAGTGAGCCTCTACTACCTTTATTATTGTAACTGGGTTATGAATATATGCACAATTCAAGAAATTAGATGTTTTTTTTAAGAGACTTTCTGAAGGCGGTATTATGTTGACAATGAACCGTAGATTGTAAGTGGTATAAACCAAGTTAAATGGTTGTCCGGGAAATCAGTTCTTATATACAATTTTGTTTTTTAATGGAAATAGCTGAAAAATTTTACTTGATTATCTAACTACAAATATTATTTTTGGCGGTAGATTCTACAGAGCTTAAGCCCCAAGCTTATTTCAATGATTTCGAACTCCCGTTTTTTTTTTTTAATTTGATGCGGTCATTTATAATACGAGTTTGTGAAATAAAATATGTACCGTTTTATTTTGCTACTTCCTTTAGCAATTATTAATTCTGATTTATATTTCATTAATTTAATCCTAGCTTTCATTATTTATTTAATGTTTGTTGTAGCCCTGACATCATTCTCAGACGTTGATTTCAGTGCTTTCTGCAAAGCAACACCTATTACGATTACTGTTTAGTGGTGCCATTGGCTAAAAGTAAAATGATTCCACCAAAACTGAAAATGCTTTATTATTTTTAACAGAAACTTTTTTTATCAATAACGAAAAAAATTTTGGTTACAACAACATTTAATGAAAAGCGAGTAAATAAATACTTTTTAATTTTATTCTTACTGCGCAAAAATTATTTCATTGCATAATAATATACACTCATTTTCAAACTGTACACAAACACAAATACATATACAAAAAAAAAAAAACAACGAAGGAATAAAAATTCAACAATCAATCAAAGACAAAAAAAACTGCTTATTTTTTCCTAACAAACGGTAGTGTGATGAAAGTTTATTCCAGAGAAGTTCTGCCGACGATTTCCAAAAAACTGAGCACAATTAAAGCATCAATAATAGCAGATAATGATAATCGCATGTATCAAACCAGGAATATATCCGCATATAGTCAGAATAATATTGGCCAACAGATGCATGCTACAACCTTTTTCCATCCAAACTCCAATTGGCTAAAAATATTAACAAATATATTTCTTTATTCGTTTACTTCTTCATTTATTTTGTTTATTTTTTATCTGTTTACCTGTCATTCATTTTCCTGTGTTTTTGTTACACATAGTTTATCATATCCCACTATAAAAAGTTTATTAAATTAACTCATAATTTTCATACAAAACGGTATAATTTTCATTTTACAATTTTAAAATATAAATTTCTTTTTCGACAAGAGTTTGCATATAAAATTTTTACTGCAACGGTCTGCTTTGAAAAAAAAAAAAAAAAGTTTAGCTTTTTAAAAAATTATCTATGCCAAAACTTTTCTAAATTAGAAAATTGTATGACCAGTCAGCGGAAGAAAATTGTTTAGGTTCATTGAAGCAAAAATATATCGAAAACTAAGTTTTTAACTATAATTTTGATATCAAACTTACGATCTTTCCACTACAGACTACTTGCCCGATGAAGCAGCAAAATTATTCAAGCATTTTTTAGCCTATCTTTTTTTTTTCTTTTTTGACGTTAAGAACTTAAAAAAAGATTTCTCTCTGATTTTTTCCATTTGTCAACATCACTTCCTAAGCAATAAATTGTTATATTAGTGTCACAAGTTTATAGTTAAATTAGTGAAAAGAACAAAAATGCTCTTCTTTTTTTTTTTTT
>UXUI01009519.1:6289-18853 GCA_900576705.1 Enterobius vermicularis
AAAAAATTACATTATAATATTTACTCCTATGTACTGCTTCTTCTTCTTCTTTTTCGTAAAGCAATAGTAAAATTCATATTAGGTGAACACTCAGACATACTGATACATAAAAATACAGAATTATAAGTATGAAAAAACGACATTACAAAACAGTGATAAGTTAAAAAAGCAAAACAAAACAAAACAAAAACAAATTACAACAAAAGCAGCATATAAATTTATTGTATGAACATAGTTGAAAGATGTATAAACAGAAACCAACAAAGCACAGTTGTCATCACTTATCGACTATTTAGTTTCTAAACGTTCAATTTACAGATTTTTTCAACTTTCCCAACACTGCTGAACACCTCTGACGTGGCTCTAAACGTTGGACCTTTCCGAGACAAATGACCGTCGTTAAGTTCATCTTTTCTTAATTTTCTGTAAATTTTATTTCATTGTTAGTTTTTTTTTTTTGGTTATTATCAAATAAAATATACTTTTTATCAAAAGAAAAAAAAAAAGGTTCCCTGTTAAAAGATTTTATAATTTATACTAAAAAAGTTTTCCAAACGAGACACTGCATTATTCTGTCTAAACAGATTTATTTTTGTTCATTCAATTACCTAATTCTATCAAAATAAGCACGAACAAATATAACAAATTTAGGGACACAGTCATTGGAAAAGATGCAGTAAAAAATAAGCATTAACAAAAAAGTAACCAAAAAGAAATGTTGAAACTTCTGCGAACTTTTTCTGCTCTCGTAGGTGGTCAATTGTTTAGATATAAATTTAGTCATAAATCATTAATCTATTTGATGCAATTACTTATCCTTTGTCAATGTTTTTCTTTCTGTTACATTTGACACTTTTAGGTATTCTAAGATAAAATATTATAAAATAATTGTTAAAAAGCATTTAGCCTGATTGATCTGATGTTATATAAATTGCAGATTGACAAAAATAAAGAGCGATCTACACTGTTTAACAAAAATCTTTGTTTTTAATCAACTTCTCGTTGATAACGAAAAATTTGAGAAAATGCAATTGAAATTTAGTTGATATTTATTTAGAGCTTGACCAAATTATTTCAGCTTATTACTGATTAGAATGCAATACTATTTAAAGAACTAAATTGAGCATTTAACTGCTGCTATTTTGATGCTCTTTTTCAGTTTTTTGTAATAAAGTAACTTTATTTCTTGTTTACTGTTATTATTATTATTATTATTATTATTATTATTATCAAACTTCTATTTTTAGGTAACGCTGATATTTAGCATACAAACACTGATAGAAAGAAAAACGTGAAAACTTTAGGAATTCCTTAGAAATCTGCATTATTACACCTTTTGCTTCTTAGGTCCTAGATCTGTGAACATTTATAGTTTAAGAAAATCAGATAATTTATAGTAAAGTTTTATACCATTCTTTCTAATTTTTTTTATTTTCTTTTATGCAGCTCGGTAAAAATATGAAAGTTATCTTTTGCAAAAAAATAAATTTCTCAAAATTTTTACGGATTACTAAAAATTTGTACTGTACAAAAAAAAGAGAGGGTGGTTACGCTGTTTTTACAAAACAATTGAAATAGTAACTGAAAAAATTCGGCAGTTGTATCATCAATTTTTGATTCTACTGAGAGCTTTTTCCTGCCTAACAGTATTATAAATTTTAAATGATATTATACTTTCGTATAATTTGAGTAAAAATAGGAAAACGAATGCAAATATAAATGAGGAAAAAAAAAACAGAAGAAATTTATTAGACAACAGAAATTACGGAAGAAACTTAACAGATGAGAAAAAACAACAAGGAGAATATGACAAGAAGAACTTTTGACAAACCATTCGTAAGATAGCAGCAAGTCTTGAAAGTTTTTTTTTTTAGAATTTAATCAAAGATAGAAAAAATTGTTTTAGAGTCTTTTCTTAAACTAAAACAGTTTTTTGCTGATCTGTTTATATTCTGTTGTTCAATTGACTCGTTGTCATAAACTATTTATGCGAATGTAATATCGCATAATTTAAAGCAGAAAACTTCAGACTGAAAACTTTCTAGTTTTTGTTTTAATTCCACCCCCCTTTTGGGTTCTTTTGGATGGTGAAACAATGTAACTGCAGTTTCTTTGCATCTCCTCTATTATGGCTAATTAACTGTAGTTCAGTGCTTCTTCAGGTATCTAAAAGTTATAAAAGTTTTTTCTTAACTCTGTTGTAGAAAAAAAAATAGTACAGTTTTTTGCTGAACTTTCTTTCCAACTGTTTAACACATTTTCCAGAAATTTTGTTTTTTAACTGCTACAAATTCCTTCTTTTCAAATATACCTCTTATATAAAAGCTTCTCTTGAAAAAAAAAGAGCTGCTTTGCAATACGTTCTTTCTTTTTTTTTCGTCAACAAAAAATTTTGTGTTCAAATATTTCCTTGTTAATCACACATTATGCAGTTATCTGCATAAATAAATACTAAATGTAAGACTGATTTTGTCTGAAAAGGTAATAAAGCAAATAATTATAGCTGAGGCAAAACAATTTTGAAAAAAAAAATGTTTTTTTTAAAACAAACATTTAAATTGAAAAGATTTTGTCTGGTTTTTTTTTTTTAGCGTAATGAGTAAAAAAAAATTAGCTATAAATGACTTTTGAAGGTACTCAGATTACCTGAAAACTGTCTGTTCACCCGATATGAGAATGAAAGACAAGTGTATTCAGTGGTAATACACAGCAAAACCGATTGATGACTGAACTGTATCAGAAAAAACATTGTTTTTTGTTCTAAAAAAAAGTATAGTACAATACAGATTTTTCTAAACCTTTGAATATTTATAACAAAAAAAAAAAATTATTAATAAAAAATTTTTTAGTGCTGCTTGTTTTAACCAATTTAATGTACGGTTCTACAGAGTAAACTGTTTAAATGTCATCAGTTTACGAGCAAAACTTTACTTCAGTCGGCTTTGTTAGAATGATGTTTGTATTTGAGCAACAAAAAATTTTTGAATACTTAAAAAAGCATACAGAAATCACCTGTACGAAAGTTAGCGAAAACTATTAGTCGTAAAATAATACTGTTTAGATAGAAAAACTAGCGAAAAGGTTTTTTTTTTTGGAATTTTGATTAGATTGCAAATTAGAATGCAGCCAAAATAATAGGTTTTTTTTTCTTGACAAGAAACAGATAAATTTTTTTTATATCTGAACCATAAATACGTATTCTTTTATAAGCTACTGACAGTTGATTTAATAAATTGTTGTCAAAGAGAAGATCTAAAATGTTGCTTGCAATAACCATTTTCACCTATTAATCTGCTCCTCTTACAGCTTTAGTATAAAACTGTTCAAAAAAAAGCAAAAAAAATTAAAGATTAAAATCAAATTACTTTTCGTCGGTAATGCAGCAGAATCGAAGTATTAAACTGACAACAATACCGGCAGCAACACATCCGATACAAGTAATAATCAAGGATCTTGTATCTGTACCAGAACGGAGCTCAAAATCGTCGGTGTTACATAGATCATGACTGCAACAACAAATTCTTTTTCTAACATTTTCTTCATCCGTTTCATAGCAGTCCGTATAATTCATCTATAATATGCAAATAGATTGATGATACTTTTAACCAAGGTTTGTATAGCTGTTTTCCATTATTTATTCTTCGTAAAACTCCTCTCATTTTTTTTTTCCAAAGAACATAATTGTGTAAAAGTTTTAGAAAAAGAATGACAGAGTTAGCATCAGTTCATTTACAACTACAGTAGCTAAACGTTTTAGATAGTCTGCTAAATGTTTTCTTATCTGATGAACGTATCTTTTAGATTTCTACTATCTATTTAGGCTAGACAACTTTATAGTATCAGCTTTTAATTATTGCCAAAAATTTGTTGATTTTATCAGTTACTACTGAAAGCTGTATTTTGCTGAAAGTTCAGTTTATATGTCTTTTTATAAGCAGTTTCAAATAACTTTTTTTTTTTGGTATTTCTTTTTTATTGCACAAACCAAAATCTTTTTCGACAGTGTTGTTTTTTTCGAATTTAATCATCCAAATTCAACTTCTGACTTGAAAATTCAATTTTTTTTTCCACTGACAACAATTTTATCAAGTTTTAAAATTATAGAAGAAGAATAAGTGAAAAAAAAAGAAAGTTGCATGACAAATTAATTAATAGTCATTATGCAGTATCCATTTTAATTGACTATATATCTTCAAAAAAAAAAAAAAAAACAAAAAGAATTCACTTTATTTCATTTTATTTTATCTTAATTTTTCTATTTTTTTTGCTTTCTAATCACTATTATCTTTTCTGTTGTTTCAAAAAACTGGTTTAAAAACAAATGGAAAAATTTTGTTGACGATGACGTACTATGTGATGTATTGTTTTTATTTTTTTTTCAATCTTATTATATTAAAATTCCCAAAAAATACAATTGTTTAAAGAGTTCAAAAAAGAGAATTTTTTGTCTTTTACAGAAAATTTTTGTAAAATTAATTTTAAAAAAAAAAATTTGAAATTTTCTTATTTATTTTTTTTTTTTTTTGCCTCTGAACAATATGTGTTCAGAGGCAAAAAAAAGAAATTGAAAACAACAAATTAGCTAAACAAACCTTACAGGTACCAGAAATATTCCCAAATGGACCAGTAATCATTTCACCTTCACACATCGGAAATATCACACTATATACATCAATTGCCACAGCAATGGTAAGACAATTTTCAGCATTATTTCGACAATGTTTATTCTTTATTGCCTACAAAAGAAAAATGTCAAAGAAAAGAAGAAGAAGAAGAAAAAAAACAGATCAAAAATAGTAGCTTATTGATAATGTATCAGTAAAAACAGATACTATCCAACTTTTTCTGTTGCATTATTAATTTCAACTGACAGTAACATTATAAACTATGTCACTAACATAGACAGACTATTATTATGATGCCAATTTTGACTAGATCAACTGAGTTTTCTGTTATAAGTTTGATCTGATCTGTGTTGTTATAAGTTGTTAATATACTTCAAGAAAAAAAAAACTAGTTTTTTTCTCTTTTTTGATCAACTCAATTAGCATAGTTCCACTGAACTGTTCGAGCAGTTTTCTTTGTTTTGGTTTCAACTCAATTACATAGCAAAATCCAGAAAAAAAAAACTGTTTACAGAATTGCTTAAAATTAACGTTGACTTACTTCACTTACTTTTAAAGTTTTCTTTAAAAAATTATAAAATAGTCTGATTAAAATGTAAAAAGAAAAAAATATTTATATTAATCATTATGGTTCAAAATTTGGCATTCAGTTACACGGTAAAAATGTTTAAATGTTAAAGTATTGTTGAAGAGTAACTACCGACTGATAACTGGCAAAAAAAAGTCAAATTGGTTTTTTCTTTTAGTAAAAACTTAAATTTGTCGTTTATAAATGAAAATACAGAGCAAAAAATTGTTTTTTTTTTCTTGAATTTTTATAACATCAAAATTAAAACAAAAAAAAGACGGAAAAACAAAAAAATTTCATCTGCATAAAGTGAAGTAACTTCAAAACTGCTTTTTAAACTCTCAGAAAACTTTAAACATTGATAATTTTTTTTTCATTTTTTAATTATTTGACATTGGTTAACCTTACGGTATCTGATAGTAATTTTAGAGACTAATTAATTGACTTTAATATAAAAAAACAAAAATTTTTGCTAAATTAAATTGTACATTTAATGATCAATCTATTCATAATTTCTATCCAAAATCAATTAATTCACCTGACTTTTAGACTATTTTATTTCACTTTTTTTTTTTTCAAAGACTGTTTTTAAATGCAATTAAAAGTGGTACAAATAAATGCAAAAAAAAAAACATTTTTTTTTCTTTAAAATTTAATTGGAAATTTTATTTCTTTTTGTAAAACTGTATTACAGTTGTAAACCAGTAACGGTTTTCAGTCAGTGGTAGTTGGAGTATCTGAAAAAAAACGTTTGTTTCATTTTCACTTTAATACTGAGAGTAGTAAAATTTTTTTTATTTGTATAAATAACTTTTTGTTTTTGTTTTTTTTTTTGCTTAAAACAAAAAAAAAAAAATACAAATTTTTGGCTTTTTTTAAGAAACAGCCAAAAAAAACTGTTGAACAGTTTGTTGACTATTCCGTTTATGGCTTTTTTTTTGCCATTTTTTTGAAAAAAAGTAATCAAAGATTGGTTTTACAGCAATTGCATTACAATTGCCAAAAAAAAAATCAAAAAGGAGGAATTGTATTAGGTAATCAGTATCGGTGCAAACGTTCCACATACTAAGATTCAAAAAAAAAAAAATAATAATTATAAAATTTTAAAAAAAGTTTAAATTTTATTGAAATTTTACATCATCAGCTGTTTATGCAGTTACTTTATTAACAGATATATTTTTATTATCAAACACTGTATACATAATGGCTGTTTTTTTAGTCAGATTGGAATTAGACGATAGACTCAAACCATAAACTATATTTCAATTCAGTATTATTAAAAGCAGTAAAATGGTATAGTGTTAAAGTTAGAATTTATCTTTTAAACAAATACTTGAATTTTGATGTAAATTGGTTATGACATTTTTTCAAGAGATATTTACAGTGCGTTAAAACGTTAAATTTTTAAACAGAACGTTAAACAGAACGTTAAATTCCTGGAAAATGTATACATAATTATGTTCAACATATGTACCACATTCTTGACAGTTTTGTAGTTCTAAAACTTGGCCAAGAAATCAGTATTCTTATTTTTGCACATCAGTAATTTTAGTCTGGTCAATTTTATGTACTTCAGATATATACTTATGACTATTACACAGTGTCGGGATTGCTCTGAAGTTGAAAAGAAATTTCCGTTACATCTTAACAGTTTGATAACTCAGCAGCAGTATCGACTTGAAAAAGTGGCTGTTAACGGTATCGTGTGGTAATCTTTCATTAATTCCTTGACAAAAAAAAAAAGAAAAAAGAATGAAAATTTTTTAGACAGTAGGAAAAAAAAAACGTGACAAGATCAGTCATCAATAATGATACAGCAAAATTCTTGTTCTATTTTTAGAATTTTGTTTTCAACAGATAAAGTTGGTTGCTGATTTTAGCATAATAATACTATCAGACAGATTTGCCCTTGTTAGTTGTAGACGTATTAACAATAGCAATTGAAAAAATTTAGTAAACTATATGGTTAGATAAATTTAGAAAAGAGTTGTGTTAAGTTAAATTTATATTAACAAATCACACATTTTTAGAGGATTGCTTTACCCTAATCTTGAAGGAAAAAAAAAACGAAGAAGAGCTTACCAATTTCTGTAAATTATAATGTTTTTTTTGTATTGTAGAGCGACAAATAAGTGCATTGAGAAGTGGGAAAATACAAATCAAGGAAATTAGTTGTTTCCAAAACATTGTTCAAGTATCAGCAAAATAAACTGTCGTTTACCGTGATCAAACAGCATTCGTCAAACTTCACTGTGGTATATCAAAAGAAAAGCTGTTCAATTGTCGACAGTATAATTGGGTGCATCAATGTAGCTGAATATATAGTAGAAGGTAGCGAATAAATAAACTGAATAGATTATCTTATTCCAATATTATGACCAGCAATCAGAAACGTTTGAGAAAATAACTGAGAAACAACTGCACAAAGACGGTGTTTGATGGTTTTGGTCTGCTGAACAAAACCGTTGAAATTCTTGTTACTTGAAAAAAAAAAAACAATTTCATTTTTTCCTGTGACAAATCGTCATTAATTTGTACCATCAATAATCACACTGTTCTCACTGTCCTGTTTCTTCATTTTATTTTTCGTTTTTTAATCGTTTGGCTAAAATTTTAAAAAGTTTAATGTCTGTCATAACTGTTGTAAATAAATTCGAGAATAAAATTTACAGTTAGCTTACAGTTGATTCATTAAATGTATATTAAAAAAAAGAAGTTCGAGAAAGAAGAAAAAAAAAAAAGCATTGTAGCATTCGATTATAAATGATAACATTGGGAAAACTAGTCAAACAAATACTGTTTTTTTTTTTGATAAATTCGACAATTCGTCGACAATAACATGGAAAAGTGAGACCATAACTATTACAGCTATGAACAATTGCTATAACTAACTGACTAACTTCAACTGCCTTAAAAAAAAACATTACAAAATATAACTCATTAAATTTTTTAGCCACATAAAACGACAATTACTTAAAAAACATTTGCAGATTACGATTAATAACCGAAAATAAAATTGTTTTTTTTTTTTAATCAATATGATGAAAATGAAAATTAAAGTAAAAGATAATTATACCAACCATTCCAAACTGCAAGTGTTACAGGTGAATATTGTATAACCCCAACAAATCTAAGTGATTTATGTTAAACTTAGATCACTTATTGTTGTTCGAACAGGTTCTATAGAAGTCAGGCTGTTTGTCGGGCTTAACGGATGAGGAAAACAGAAGTTTTATAGCACAAAAAAAGTGACACCACTGAAAATTGCAGTTTAGGAAACGGGCCTGCGCAAAGTTTACCATAGATACTTTCAAGCAATAAAAACATTCCTTCTGTGAACTTACACAACAAAATGCAACGTCAATCTTTGTTAAGTCGTAAAGACTTCCATTCTTTTGTTTTTTTGGGTTCAATTTACCGTTTTAGATTTTTTTTTAAACAGAAAAAAAGATGAAAAACGTACCATAAATGAATTTAGGTATCTTAAATTGTGGAAAGAATGTTGTTTTAATACAATAAATTCTCCTAATTTCTTTTTTTTCAATGTTGCTTTTCAAAAAAAGTTCGTTTATTATAAATATTGTCAGAAATATGAAATGGATAATCACAACTGCAGTTGCATACAGTCCAATCTGGATTCAAAATTTATTATAGTCTATTAACCCCTTAGAAACGCTAATGTAAAAAATGAAGATTCTACACCTGTAGCAGTGTAATTCAGCTCAACATAACTTCTTCTCCCACTTATTTTTATACAAAAATTTTCTCTTGCATATTTGTCGAGTAAAAATTCATATAAAAAAAATTTGTGATTACGAAACATGATATGACGGTCAGATTACGAGCTGTAACCCATAGAATCTGTTTGAAAATTTGTATTTGGATAGTCTTTGAAGATAAAATTGATCAACTAATTAACTTCTTGACGGAAACATAGATACGTCGTTGAAGCAATTTGTGCTAATCAAAGTAATACTGAGTTTGATACGTTTAGCGGTGCTCGTGTCGTCTAAGCGTACAGTAAACTTTGAAGGTGATGGAATGGTGTTATCAAACTTTTCTGAATCTTCCATCAAAAGTGTCATTTTGTCACTAAATCAATCACTATTTCATTTGCACACTAAGTTTCATATAAACGACATATTTTTTACAGATTCTTTCGTATAAAATTACTGTTCAGTAAAAATCTCAAAAAGATTTGTACACTGAATCAATTTTTTAAGATAGATGTGTAATAAGGATAATTGGGCCAGTAAACCGCAGAGGCAATTACTGCTATTTTAATTCTTCGGTGTAAAAGTCTTATCAAAAATTCTGTTTTTTGAACACCTTTCTTTTTCAATTCTGTTTTTACCATTTTCAGGGCACTTAATTGAAAACTTCTTTTTGCGGTACTATTATCTATTGTAGCCTAAAAACTCATAATTTTTCTGCTGCGTTATTTGATCTTATTCATATAACGAACGGTATCTTTAGAAAACCTGCTTTTTTTCTCGAGTAAATGCTTCTCGTCTGCTAATATACTGCCTAATTATGCAACTGTTTATCACCATAGTTTTCGCTGAAAATATCTGTAAACTGTTAAATTGCTTTCTCTCTTAGTCTTATCTAAAATTTCTTACTTCTTAACTAAATTGATTCATCTTTTTTCATCTGTATCGTTGTGGTATGCGGTCTACGTTCGAATTGTATTTTCTTCCAATGTTTCATGCATTCTTTTAGCAATGTCTAGAAAATAACTTTTTCTGACACATTCTTCTTAAAGTTTAATTTTTTCTTAGCACTTCATTTTTTAAAATTATCAACGCTTGACTTGATACCTCTTCCTTCTCTTCAGTACTGGTAATAATTACTTTGAGTACGTCTCTTTTTAACTTCTTAAGTTTCATGTTTCTTCCAAAAAAAAATTTTGTTCTTTCATAGTTTTCGTTCTCAAAAGCTTTAATTTGTTCTCGTAGACGGTTTTTGGGACCTTGACTTATGGCTTAACTGATTCTAAAACTTTTTTTCAATTCTTTTCTGTTGTCTTTTGCCACCAAAACATCTGTCATCAGAGACAATTTTTCAGAAACCAATTTAAGATTTTAGTATTTTGTAATTCGGAAACCGTCAACTTATCAGCAGAAGAACATTTAAAAAATTTTGGTTATTCGAATTGGCTGATTGTTTAATTAAATAAGTTTTTGAGAAGAAATTTTAATTAACTTTTGCTGAACACTGTTAAATGCCAAAGTTCTGCTTGGGCTACCTTTTGCAAAAGTTATTATTTCCACTATTTATACTCTTAATTTAAAGTTTCACAAAAATTTTTGATAATGTTATTATTCATATCAATACACCGAGTAATGTGCTGTTTGAAGGTAAAAATTTTGGAGCACAGCGTCAGGCATGGGCAGTGTTCACACTTTAAAATAGGTGTTTTATGGCACTAATAACTGCTAAATATTTTATAATTTTTTCAAGCAGTAACCAATTTTATCAACACACAACGAATATGCTATTGGTAAACCATTTGAGGTAAATTTGAAGCATAGAAAAATTGGAAGAGTTTAGTCTTTAAAACAAAGAAAAATGTTGTATATATTTTCTGGCTCAGTATTTTGTGATTGCTTTATCGGTCTAAGTTATAACATAATTCAGATATCCAGCTTAACTTTGAAACGTATGTTTGAAATTGCAGATATCTATGGCATGCATCACATATATTCGTTTAGGGTATCCCAGAAGGATACGTTTGTAGCTGTAGTATACAGTCAGTACACACTCGAAATTAGCAGATTATCGAACTAGAAATGAATGAACAGATTGTATGTTATAAGTGTAACTCAGAATGAATATATATATATATATATATATATATATATATATATATTAGTTTATATATATATATATATATATATATATATATATATATATTATATATATATATATATATATATATATATATATATATATAGGTACTATTTTTTTAAAATTAAGTCTTTAATTGTTACCAACAACAAATATTTGAAAGTAAACTCTCCCACAATATTCTGTAATGGTTCAGTAGTGCTTTATTTGCAGTAAAACATTGGATACAGACATTAAAATGTAATTTAACCAGTAAAATTGAAAATATTGTTTATATTTGTTGAATAAAACAAAAAAAAAAAAAAAAACTTGGTTTATCTGAAATGTAACAACAGAAATGATTTCAAAAAAGGTTTAACAATTAAAAAATATTACCAAGCGGCAAAGCAAATTTTTTTTTTCAAGTAATGAGATAATAAAGTTTCACGCTGATTAATGTGATTTGATTAGCTTTATAATTTGAGTAACTTTGTAGTGGTGAACTTCCTGCAAAGTACATTCTTATTAGTTATTTTCAAAATTATTTATATATCGCTTTTTATAAGGTATACTGTGTGTATTAATACTGTGACATTCTCAAAAGCACTTATACCAATTTTTTAAAAAGAGTAAGAAAATAAAAGTATATGGGTGAAGTGTTAAGGCTAAGAATTTTGCATATAGTGTAAAGACATCATTTTTTTTTTTGACAATGCCGGCTTTGACAATGATTAAAATTACTGCTGTCATATCAGATGCTTTAACTGTCACAACTGTATTACCTTAAAAAATTGTTACATTTTGGTTACTCGTAAAGCAAAAACAGAAGAAAATTTTTTGGCAATTTTGTGTTTTCACAGTGTCGATTATTTGAAGAATTAGTTGTTTTTTTTGTACTCTCAAATTTGATCAAGTTTAGTTTTACATAGGCATAGTGAGGTTGAAAAAAAAAAAGAAAAAAAAACAATAATAAAAGTGACATGCAAATATAGAAAATAAATTTAGAAAAAAAAAAAAAAAAGAAACTAAATAATTTTCAACAACATTTTTACCCGTTATACCGACACAGCAATAAACTTTGCTGTATCTGTAAGACAGTTTTTGACATTTTCAAATCAGATATTGTTTTTCAAAAAAATGATATTTTTTCATCTGTTTCTGGTTTCTGATTTTACTTTTTCTTTTCTATTGAACTGTTCAAATGCAGTTGTCAACTTGTCGACTATTAACGTTAACACAAAACAAAAAATGAATGAATGAATAAGTGTAAGTGATAAATGATTAATAAAACATCAAAAAACGATACAGTTTTTGTTTATTATAGCTGAAAAAACAAAAAAATAAATAAACATTATATTTTTTTTTAAACAAATATTACAGATCAACGAAACAAAAAACTGAGATTTGAAGAATTCATTTTTTTTTTTTGTACATCTGAAATGTTTAGGCATAACAGAATTGGTTAAAGCAATAGTTATTTGAAAATGGTCTTCTTACCTATTTGAACAGTACTTTCTTTCCACGGTTTTTTTTTTTTTTTTT
>UXUI01009523.1:3060-17126 GCA_900576705.1 Enterobius vermicularis
CAGTCTACCTGTTAATAACGGTCATTCTTTTTACAACTATATCTATTAAATGACCTGATTAAACTGAATTTAACTATCAGACTCCTGTCTTAGTTAATTTTATATTTACAGCAATTCTTAGTCTAAAAATTTTGATAACTCTGTTTGACTTAATTGCCAATTGAAAGTGATTGAAAAAAAATTGTTTTCAATGTTTATTTTTTCATCAACTGTCACTCATCGCAAACTGTGAATTTGTATTCTATTTCACCATATAATGCTTTTGTGTAAATGATACAATAATATTGTATTAACTATCAATTATTTTTGAGCTTTATTTCGCAGAAAGTTCAGCAAAACTAATTGCCCCCGCAAAACAGCAGTTTAAAAAATTGTTGCTTTACGTGTACCGGTGCTCCTCATGGAAGAACAAATACCGTTCTTATGGACGATCAGCGGACTCGATAGTTGGTAAATTAAATCTTTTTTTTTTTTTTAAATTAAAACTAAAACAAATTTAATTCTCTTTTTTTTACTGTAATTTTCTTTTATTGTTCTTTTTAAACAATTTTTATCAGTTTTACATTTTATCATCACTTAACCTACTTGTTAATGTCACTTTTATTGTTAAAAAAGCAAGGAAATGATGGTGACAGATACATTTTTAAATTTACAAAAAAATTTGCACACGACAAATAGTTTCAAAAATTGATTCAGTTTTAAAAGTTAATTTTGTAACACTGTGGGTGTAAAATGTTGATAAGCTTATATTAGCCTCATTATAGTTGTAAAAAAAAAATTTTCTTGATTTTACTACTCAACTTTTTGGCTTATTAAAAGAAACTGAAGAGAACTTAGTTAACCAACAGCTAAGATACGGGACATCTGGCATTTTAACACACACAAAAAAAAAGAATTCCTAAATTCCGGACAATAAACGCACTTTTTAAGTGCTCATCTTCCGCCTAGTAAAATTTCTTGTCTGCTCTAATTTCAAGTTAACCTCACTCTTTTCTCAATGCTACCTATGTAAGAAAAAGTATTTTTATATCTATCTTTTGTGACTGGTAATGCAAATAAAAAGACTCGGCTTTTTTAAAGAATGGTAGAAAGAAAAAGTTTTATCTGTTCTTAAAACATATTTTGCTGACCACTTTTGTAGCATTACTAAGAGCATCAAAAAGTGAGCCAGTTAGTGTATATTGGCAGTAAAAGTACAAAAATTTGATGCTTGCAGGTCTGCAAACCCTAAAATGTAGTAGATGCCAAGATAATTGTGATGCTCTCTAATATTACAACGTTATGCCCCCTTGCTCCACATCCAGATTATTATTATATGTAAGTTATTTGTACGCTAGTTTAGCACTATAATTATGATAATTTGTGCATAGTTTAGCTAAACAGTTTACACATAATTAATAATTAAAAAAGTTTTTAATTTTAGCAGCAAAACACCTGATTAAAAAAATTTTACTATACAAACAAATAGGTTTTGCTTTCAGGTTATTCTGCCAACTAATCAAAGGTTATCTAACATTATTTTGTGTAATTCTTGGTACAGTTGGTAATTTACACGGTATCAAATCTATTCATTTGTCAAATTTTGATAAAAATCGAGGTTTGTAATTTTACATTTTTTATCCATTCTTTAAATCTTGTAAAAAGGCTTTCAAATGTCAATATGATATTACTGAAGGTCAAGTAGAAAGCCATAATCACATTTGGTTATAGTCGCCTAAGTGTTAGGCAGCTGTACAAAATTAACAGCTTAAAAGCATAATTTTAGTAAGGTGAAATCAGTTTTTATTATAAAGCTGACTAATGCTTTATTGTAGAACTTTTTCCCAAAAAATAAAGCATTTTAAGAAAACGGTTGAGACATATTTATTTGCACATTTAGGTGTTGTACTAGCCGCATCTATCATAGCGTTGGCATTCTGGGATACAATTTTACTATGGTGTGCTGTGTTTTATTACTCCATCGGTGCTTTACTGAGACCGTATAATTTGGAGATGCCGACGCTTATCATACCATGGTTTCAAGGCTGTGCGCAAATATCACTAACTGCTTCTGTAACACTTTGTTTTTTTAACCAATTTAATATGGCATTTTTGAGTTCTCAAAAGAAAGAAAAATGCCTCTGAGAAATGCGAATACAAATTTCAGGTTTGGTGCGTGGCTGCAATAACTGTGCAGCGTTGGTGGGCAAGCAGGGATCCGTTCAGAGGTTCTAGGTTCGTTCAGATACTTAATTAGCGTCTTTTTTTCTTGAATACAGACTTCTTACAGCTTTATTTTGAGAAAAACAAAAAAGTATTTTAGAAGTGGCAGAATGCTGTTAAATACTGGAAGAAACGATAGAAGAAACTCATCACTATCAATGATCTACTGTTACACCTACAGACGCCATTTTAGAATGCCGATAGTTCTTTCTACTTTAGCTATAATAGCCAATTTGCCTGCTTTTTTTGAATTAACTTCGATTAGTTGTTTGCTGGAAGATAAGACATATGGTACTATGGTAATTTTTTAAAATTATTTTGCCTAGTAACTTGGCTAAAAATAGCAAAAACTCTTCTAAAGCATATAAAAATTGCACTTTTAGAGGCAGCCTTTATTGCGTAAGATGTAGTTTAGGTATTAGGCTTAGATATGCTCATTAAGAAGGACTAAAAAAAGATATGCTAAAACTTGATGCTCGTGACGCACAAATTTCAGTTGGTTTATTGGCTGAGAGGATATGATTTTTACATATTATGGTATCGAGTAGTGTTTCGAAGTATCGTTGCTACGATCGGACCAAATATTTTTATTTTTAGTAAGTTCTTGTTGCTCTTATTTAATTTTATTTGTAAAACACAGCGACAAAGCAAACTTTTTTAGCTATAACAGTTTGGACAATATTCCTAATACGTGGATCTAATCGTTCTAGAAGAAGGTTATTTCAGATGAGCGACATTGTTTCAGACCGTCATTCATCCAAGTAAGTTCCATTTATTCTCAGTTACCTAACCCCTAGTTATTGAATAAGAATAGAAATATTAGATTTATTATTTTCTTATTGATTGAAATGGATCTATAGCCACTTATTTTAGAGAAATAATTCAAACAGTGATCTCACTCATGCTCGCAACAAAATTTCTCCTACTACGCATGCCTTTGTTTATTGTACGTATTAACCTTTGGAAGTAATTTAGTATAACAAGTAATATTGATTTCGTAAAAAAATATTAAGATTCCGTGCTCAAAAGCAATTAAGATCGAAAGTGCTTTTTTTGCTGTTTCTAATTTATTTTCAATTTTTATATAAAGCAATAATATAATATCGTTTTTTTCAACTATATTTCATAAAATAATATTAAGCTTGATTTACTGGAAGTAACTGGTTTTTGGAATGGTTCATTTATGTATGCATCTGATCTCAGCAACTTTCTTGTCGTAGCCAATAGTGCAACTAATTGTGTTATATACCTGAAAGCTGCGGATTGGTTGAAAAATAGAATGGAGCGAAGAAACGTATCCATTAGAAGGCGCTGTGCATTGGTGACGTAAGTACACCTAATAACGTCGGGTGTTATGCTTTTGTAGAATTCTGTATAACCCCGTACTGTTAGATCTGTTTCGACTATAAACTAGAATACATTTCAGATTGCAAACGTCTCGACGAATTGATCTGCTGCAAAGTTCATGGGCAAAATTAAGACGAAATAATTGCGGCAGTTTTGGCGCTAAACTAGTTTACGACATGATATGCAAAAATCCGCACTTATTTAAAGCAGTTACAGGTACCACTAAGTACTATCACTGTGATAGTAGTATGTCATAAACCTTGCAAAATATTGTTTGTAAATTTTCCTAAAAAATTAAAAGGTTTTATTAGCACAAATGAAAATCATTCATTTCTTTAAGCTAACCAACTAAAAAGCTACGATTCAAGAATTGAAACCAATAGGGATATTTGTGAGAATTTGCGCAGCAGCCCACGAATTCAACAACTTGGAGACCACATCACAACTTTTGTAGAAGAAGTTTTAGATTTTATGGTCAAAGGCAACAGCGAACAGGTCTAAAAACACGTCCTCAAATTATATAGTACTACTTTATTTCAAAAACAAAAAAACAAAAAAAAAAACTGAAATTTTTTTCAGGAAATAGCAGAGAAGATACGCCAGACTGCCATTATTCACTGTACCCGCAGCATAGTTTTCAGTTCAACAGTTTGGCGAGAATTCAAAAATAATTTCCTCGTGTATGTTGGAGAGTGTTCTTACGATTCTGAACTGGTAATTTTTCCTTTTCTGAGCTTAGTAGCGCACCTGTGTTCATTATCTGTAGCGTTCAATTTTCTGACTACTTCGTCATTGTTTCTAATTGGAGAACCTCCACCTTTCACCTTGTTTTACTTTTTGCTCTATCATTTTTCAAGAGAAATATTCAACTGGTAAATATCTGCTGAAGAAAGCTTATAAGCTGAGGCCACAGTGTCATGTAGTTGAATTTGGCAAGGAAGTTAGGTATAAAGAGAGAGAAAATGATTTGAAAACTAAATGAGAAGAAAGAGTAGGAACTGTGACTGCAATTACCAGTTGAGAAAATTATGCAAGCAATTGAGTTTAGTCAGCTAAGGCATTTCTTTTTGAAAAACTTCTGACGAAAATCACTATTCTCATCATTTTTTAATCAGTTTTTTCAGCCATCGTTTGCTGTTAAAAGGAATATCAAATACATCATTTATTTTGTTAGTCTCTTTCTTAGTAATTTGACTATTGTTTTGAATCTACGCTAAAATATAAGCAATTTTTGGCTTGTTTCAACCACATCTTAACCTGTTGACCTACAGTTCATCACTATTAACATAATGAGCTAGAGAGAGGAGAACAAAAGATTTTGCCGTTTGCTTACTCCAGCTTACTGAGCTTCTCGTTTAAAATGTTTGATTTCAAGAATTTAGTCAACTGAAACTTACTGTTTTACATCTAATACCAATAATGCTCTTTGACAAAGAAGTAAAAATTTAAGGTAAAATAAAAAGGACTTCTAAAACTGTTTGGAAGGAACAGTGGTAGAAAAAGAGAAATAAGAAAACTGTAATAGTAGTTTCCTAAGTTCGCAGCTGTAAAAGTTGAAGAAAATGTATATTCGTAAAGATATCGACAAATTTCGTAGAAGAATGAGGGAACTTCGGTGGCGTCGAGGTTGAGCAATTTAGGCAGGACTTACGAGGCTGAATTGCTCAGCTTATGGTATATACCCAAAACGAGATACAATGCCGAGATTTAGGTCACTCTGTTTACTGTAGCATTTTTATGATATCTTTTTTTTAAAAAAATGAACTTTATAACCGCAGAAAAAAATTGGTAATTTTCCCTATTTCTCCGCTCTTGCACCTCTCACTCATCTAATAGTATTTTTCGCTAAAAATCCTCCTTCAAAAGTTTTTTGTAGAAGGGTTAAAATTCTATTAATGGGAAAACTAAACTTTAGTACAAGGCACATGCTGTACCCATTTCAGAAACGAAAGGAAACGCTCGCGGCTTGGAACTCGTTCATCGCCCTGGTCATTCGTGAGATGAAAAATGGATTTTGGGTACTTTTTTTTAAACAATAAACCATTCTTTCCTCAATAGTCAGCAAACACGGCTTCAATTTTATTTATGAACAAAGTTTACCATTTATCCTCAAACATTTCTTCTTTTCTCAGTACAAACCTTTGGAGGTAATATCACATAACACCATATAAAGAGTTTGCTGATTATATTAAATTAGCAAAAAAGTATATAATCTTGAGACTACACTTAGTTCATGGCCGAAAATAATAAATACTAAGAAAAAAGTGGTCTTTTAAATTTTCAAATCAGAGTTATTAAAAAAGTCCCTGCGAAAAATGATCATATTTTAGCAACTTGAAGATGGTCAGCCAAACATAACGTCGTCTTTTCGAAGATGTTCGGGTGTGATCAGTACAAATCCAGTAGCCTAAAGTTGGTAGTTCTCTTACGATATCTATTTCTCGAAATATAAAGCTTGCCTAAAAAAATCTGTGTTTGTTGCGCTTTCTTCCAGAAATTTAATCGTGAATGTCGTCCATATTCAGTTTAAAATTTGGAATTTAATTGTTTTGGAATCTTTTTGAGCCAGCTTCTGCTGGCTAGGACTCCTACAGAGGCCCATTGAAGAAAATGCCAAAACATTTATTTTTCACTAAAATAGAGCGATTGTTATGCAGAGTCACTTCTATTAGCCAACCTTATGTGCCTAGTAAAAGTGACAAAATGCTTATTCGGGTATTATTAACTTTGTTAGCTCTATGTATCAAAATGTATTTTACTGCAGGGTAATTGCTTGAATATTTTCAAGCTTTTATTCAACATTTCTCTACCGGTTGTTTATCTACTTATTATTACACTTACTTTGTTTGTAACATAATAACGAATGAAATGAAAAAAGTGTAAATTATTACTTTGTTTCACGCTTATCATCATGCAACCTGTCAAAGATGTAACAGCAGAAAACTTTGTACTGTAAAGTCAAAAAGTGATAAAATCAGAGATAGAATGTTTGGCTCTCACCTTACAAACAATTTTAGCCTTTAAAAACTTCTAAAAAATAAAGAAACTTAGCGTATCTACTTCAGCCAAACAAACACAGAAATGGCTTAAAAAGTGTTGCTGCTGTATCCGGCTCAATGAGTTTCTTGTTGGCCGCAGATCTAATGTTTATCCAGCATCTACCTGTGTAATGAGCCGTTAAGAGAATAAGACATAGAAGTATGTTCTTAGATCCATACTTCCTTTTCCACTTATCAAATAGAAAAAGGTCTCGTATAATTTAAAACTTTATTATTCATCTCCGTCATAAGAAAATTGTTCATTTATGTTCTCTTGATCGCCGACTTACTTACACCCCTATTTTATGCCTCCTTTTGCTTTTGACAGTATATGAGCGCCTATTCTAAGAAGCAAATTCCTCTTACAGAAGAGCAGAACTTTCAGATGTTTTTAAAAGTGTGTTCACAAAAGAAGTTCAGAAGTTAAAAAAAAATGTGTGAAAGAAACCAGAGATCAAAAATGTTTTTTGGTAAAATAAAACATCGTGTCAAGACAGATAGAGGGCCAGAAAAAACAACACTGATAAGACTGAATAAAAGGCATAGAATTAAATTTACACAGCTATCTCTGTCAGTACCGGCAAAACTGAAAAAAACTTTCAAAACGTAGTTCAAAAGAAAACCAAAAAACATTACAAATTTTAAATTTAGTTTTCAATTAAACGGAACAGCTTACCTCATCGCCGACATATATCTCGCGCACCGTCAATGGAGCATTAAGGAATATACGACTTGCGCGGCTTATTTCAAATACTATTGTATCCTTTAAAGCGAAAACTTGGCAGAGACTTTTACTTGTACTTTGTTCAAAGTGTTTACTACTAGTAGTCAAGATATCCTGGACAAAGTTGCGAAACATTGTGGCATTTAAGGCGGGTTAAAAGTACGTTCATTTTTGTTCAAAGTATTTCAAAATTAAAACACTGTCAATAAACCAAATAAAGCAAATAACTTGGACATTAAGATCATATGAACTGATTACAAACCTCGTTACCGGGTAGTTGAGCGATATGTAAATAATTCTTAGACGACAGAATAGAATCTGTTGGTTGGACTATTTCCCAGTTGGATATATTGAAAAATGCGTAAGATGCCTGCGACAAAAACATTGACTCTGCAAAAATTTTTTTTCAATTTTTTGAGTTCTCGGCAAATAGCTGTTAAACTATAAATTGTGAACCATTGGCTAATTACTAAAAAATTTTACAAAAATGATATGATTCATGGTGCAGTAGGCGATGTAGATTGTAGACAATGTACCGATAGATAAAGTTTGCATTTATTCCTATCAGCCTTTGTTTATTTCTTCCTTGTACTACAGCTAGACAGATTAGAAAAAGAAAATAAAAATTAATTTTTTTTGAGGAGGAAAACAGGTAATTCGAATAACTGGAGTATGAATTTTAAAATAAAATTACAGTAGGCTTCTCACCCCCGCGACGGGTTCAAAACTTTAAGGTTTTTATTGTCACTGATACTTAAAATAATCTCTTTCTTATACTGCATGTACAGATAGTCACGAAAATTAACTAATTTTGGCTAAACTCACCTTCAGGATCATCTCTTTTATCGCATTGCCAGCTATCGCCTACACCCAGTTGGGACTTTTTGTCAAAATAGATAATTCCATCATCAGGTAGATAGAATTCTGAGGTCAATATTGAACCGCTGAGTACTGTAACGACCTCACTATCTCGATCAAACCGTACCCTGTCTTCTTGGCATGGCATGCTTGAACTTCCCCAGCTTGACGCAAGATTCATTGAATTTGAAGGTAAAAATTTAAATTTTGCTCCATTTAATAAAGGAATAAAAGAAATTATTGCAATAAAGTCCCTCATCTAAAAAAATAATGTTTAAATCCTTTTCTAAGAATATCACGAAACCAACGTGCATTATTATTCATCGTACGTTTGTCAGCCAGCAAGTGGTGAAGAAAGCGTAATCGATGCTAACGTATATTCATAAACATTTTATGCTCGCTAACAAAACTATAGTGGCAAAAAAAATTGAACCATAAACTGTAAACTGTTCAGTTCCGCACCAGTTTTTACTGTTAGCGTTTTCGAATTTGTAGTTCTACATCAATTTATGTACTACTCAGAGGTTTTCTAAAATCATATTTGTTCGAAGTTTTTCATAAACAAGTATCCCAGCATTGCTTTTACTGGAAAATAGATATATAATTTTCAGTCAGCTCCTTTTCTTCTCCTGATGGCCATCGCTTGTCCGATAAATGCAATACGTTCTTTTCTTTTTTCTGGTTCACTCTATTCATTGTTTAGTTAACGGTTACGCTGCTCTATTGGGACCTGCTATATTTTTCGCAACAAAAATTATTTATTCAAAAACTTCCTCAAGTCGCATAGTATGAAACTGACAGCTTTATCAGTGGTAATCTAAATAAATCATATGATCAACAACAACAAAAATATAAAAAAATAAAAAAAAGTAAAAGTAAAAGTAAAAAAAATAAAAAAACGAAATAGAAAGAATTATAGAATTTAATCACAGGCACAAATAGTTTGATTCAAATTACAATAACATTAAAACTTTTATCTATACTAATGCAATTTTACTCCAAAAGGCTACAATTAAATTTTCTGATTCTTGGTCATCGTTAGCGTTCAGATGATGACGACCTTTCATATTTAGGTCACAAAACCTGTTGACTTGTTTCCTTTCTACGCTGACTAAAGTTAAAAATTAACTGCTGTTCAAACTAATTTCCTAGATTTACAACTTCATTCTTTTCAGTTCTAAGTCAGAGCATCAACAGTGGTTAAAACATCGACTGCAAAGCATACAGAAAACGAATAAAGAAAGCGAATACAAGAAGTTTTAAAATAAATAAAATAAAATAAATAGAAAGTTTCTTCTGCACACTTTAGTGAAACTACTTAGTAGATGGGAGATCGGAGGTAATGTCAACTGATTATCACCAAGAAACAAGGTTTGCTTTGATTTTTGGGAGTCAGCTAGTCGTCGTTGAAAGGCTGCAGTATATGCCATTGGGCTACCGAGCGGCGTGGGGTCGCCAACATATCCTGCCACTGTTTCAGGGCTGCACCAGTTGCGTTACTGCCGATGATGACGTGACCGATCCGTTCGTTGGAGCCAAGTCGGTCGTAATCGGATACAGTTATTTGTAAATGTACTCTCTGCAATTTAACTATCGAAAATAGATAAATAAACAATTATTGAATTCGTTCATGATTGTGAAAGACTGAACAAACGCTTGTTCACCATAAATGATAGGCTTCTAACTTGAAAACGATGATCAAGAATGATGGTTAGATCAGAACGCGCTTGTATTGATAAACTTAATCTTTGATGACAGTGCTACTAACAAAGATAAATGGAGATCATAAATGAAACTTTGATGATTTTCTCAAATTTTTTGAATGATAAACTCGTTAATTTATGAACTCTTTTCAAAATACCTCTCCTAATGCAATTGGAATTCAACGGAAGATGGTATAAAACTGCTTCCAATAACTCATATAAATATAACTACTTACACCGTTGCTTGCCATTTTTATTTTTTATAGTATAAGTGATGAGCATAATCTGTATTCTCCACATACCACTATCCATTTTTATAAGCAAAACTGCCTTTTAGAGTCGGAGTGTTGTCGGAAATGTTTAGAAAAACAGCCACAGTTTTGAAGTTTTTGCAGTCACAAACTTTTTTAGAAAAGCATTTAAAACGTCAAATACCTTGAAATATTTTGTTTCTCAGGTTTTTATAAAAAATAATACATCTTTTATTCAGGTAAAAAAGCATCTTTGTTGGTAGATTAGCTTCTACATACCTAATGGTCTCAAATAAGCCGAAGAGAGCATAAATTATTGAGAGTTTTAAAATTATTTCCATGAATTAAAGCTTAGTAGTTCTTCAAAAAAGGCTCATGTGAATATTGGTTTTTCACCAGTAATTTAAGCCATATTCTCAAGTTGCATAGGCAACCATAATGTTTAAAACGTTTTCTCGCAATCTGGGTTAAAAGGCTGAGTCGATGCTGCTTGCAGAAATGGTGTTAGCAGAAACAAAAACCTGAAAAAGAATACTAACCTGCATTTTTTCTGGAGTAACTTCAAAACTAAAGGATTCATTGTAGTAAGGATTCAGAGTCTTCATTTTGATTGTCGTTTTCTTTTTCTCTAGACGCTTGTTTTGCATCATCAAATAAATTTTAACGTAAGGATCTAAAAGACAGATTAACAAGAGTGACTTAGAACAGTTTTATTAGCAGTTGTACTAGAAATTTTTTTTTTTTTAATGCTACGACTGGTTTTGCCATATTTGTTCAAGTATTAATAGCTGTTGGTTTAATAATTTTCTATTTCTTTGTCTCAGTCTTCTATTGTTTTAATTCTCAGTTCTTCTCTAATCAAAAATGCTTTATACTGTATTGTTTACACTACTATCTCACAACTAATGCTGCAACAACTGAATATTTTAAAATATTTAGGAAGTTTTTGGGTTTTGTCAATGCAATGCAAATGATTATCTAGACAGCTAAAAAAGTTTTACAAATTCATCACTTTTAACAAAAGTAATGAAAAACTTCTTTTCTTCTAATTGCCTACTAGGAAGTGTATAAGCGCGGATAAAATGACTCACCAGACAGGCCAAGGACGTCCATTTTCTTCAGATTTTTACACTCCATGACTACCACTGTAAGTTTGTTCTTGTTTGGAACATATCGTAAAGCCAGACATACTTCACCAAGTCTATTCTCCTAAAAATTTGTTTCATTTAAATTTAAACCTTAAAAAAGTTGCCGCTTGAATAGTGTTTGTTTGTTCTGGCAACTTAATGCCGTCAATTAAAAAATAAGGAGTGATAAAAGACAAAAAAAAAAAAAGTGAGAGAGATAATGTTACAATGAAAATTGAAGAATTATGGTTACAATTTCAGTCGCTCAAAGGAAATATTATTGTAATAGGTATCGGTAAATAGTTGTGGAAATAATGTTTTTACCATCACTACATTTATGAATTACAAAACTAACAGGTTTGTGGCGGCAGCATTTATTAAAAAATTAAGAAGAAACTTAAGTTTTATAGAAGCTTTTAAAACTAAGCAACTTGGAAAATATCTGTGAGAAAATAAATGAATGTAAATCGGTAAGTTTAAATTCAGCTAAAAAAAAGAGAGTGAAATTGTTCCAAAATTGAGTAAGGCGTTTCAAAATTGAATAAAAGAGCACAGAACAAAAGCCAAAAGTGAAGAGATTTTAAAAAAGTATTACTGGTTCAATCTGTGATTACTTTTAGAGTTACTTTCTTCAACTTGCATTCAAAATTGAACCAGCAGTTGTTTTCAGTTTTTTTTCATTTTTCGTTTTTATTTATTCTTGTAGTTTACACAGGCTTATTTGTTACATTTATGTACAAGCATCTTTTTTGGAGCAATATCTAGAAGTTGGAGCAAACATATAGTGACTAGATTAAAGTTTTTTTTGTCTTTAGTTCTTCAACCTATCATTGTTGAACAACTATTTTAAACTCTGAATCTTTTTGCTTACAGCTGACCAACTTTTATATTTCATACCCTCAAAGCTGCGTTATGAAGTTCATATTTTCTTAATAATGAATTTTTTATCACATTATCTTTTTGTGATTGTCGACAAACAATCCGAAACTAGTTTTAGGTCTTATTATAAACTTAAAAACAAAAATTTTAGCTTGTGTAAAGCAAATAAATGAGTTGATTAACATACAGGAGGTGATTCAATAAGATCATTTCTTTGTATTGTTGTTGCCAAATCGACCTTTCCAAGAGGTATTGATATTTGGCCAATCTGAATAGGTCATATTCTGACATTTTTTTTTTGCTTTTACGCTATATCGCAGCAGAAAAAAATCCAATTTTGTTTAAAATGTTTGCAAACATTTCTCCACAATTTATTTGAGAATTGAAATCAAACTTTTGCTTCTCCATCTGATAGCGAAAATTTGAACGCGAGATATTAGCGTAAGTAAATCGAAAATCTTATATAAATTAGAGGTAAAAAATAGAAAACAGCATCAACCTGATCATGTTTTCCGAAACGATCAAAGTCAAAGACGTCCAGTACAAGAGTTTGACCTCCAATATCGCTAAATGGCACCTGAAGTAACCAAAATATGTAGCTAGAATTATAGTTAAGCCTTCAAACAGTTGAAAAATTTTTACTGCTAAACCGTAAACGTTGAGATTACGAAAGAAAAATAGATAGATTTAAAAATACGCATTTGCAATCTTAGAAATTATTATTTTTTTGAAGTACAACTGTAAAGTTTTTTTTAATTGCTGCAGTTTCTAATTTTGCGTGCATTTCGAGTTACGAGACAGAAATATTTTTTGTGGATATAACAGCAATGCACTTCTGGTAGTCAAAAGATAGCTATTTTTTGTCTATAATCTTTAAGAAATTAAGTACAAATTTGTAAGCTTTATTAACTATATGTCCTCTGTGCTGTAAAAATCAGTTTATCTGATTTTAACCTCAGCAATTCTAGCAGATAAATTTATGCAACGTTAGAAAAGAACGAATTAAAAAGATGCTTAATGCAATTTCTTTTTGCATCATATTCTCTACTGAGACTACTTAACTTTTTTTTTCTTAGTTCTGAAAGATTATAATGCTAAGCTGTGACCAAAATAATGTGGTAAAAGTTTCAGTACTAAATACTGCTAGGTTAATTGCACTTAGCTTTAGCTTAGTCAATGATAAGTGGTAGTGAATAAGATTATCAGATTAGAAGAAGTAGTTTCTGTTTTGGAACATAGAATTCAACCTAAAAACAGCTAAGTGCTCTGTCTAAACGTACATTTAAAAATCTTTTTTTTAATTAAAATTTTGGTCTTTATTTTGAAAAAGAAGACAGAAGAAAGAAAGTTTGCTCTTATTCTTTGAAATATAGATATTTTCAAATTCAATCAGTGACATTCTCAGTACTCAGTGGTGGCTCTTTGATTTCATTCTTGCGAAATGACACTAAAGATATTTATCATCTTCTATTCTCCAAAGATAGTATTCATTGGTGATCTACAAAATTTTTGCTGTATTATCAGAGACCGATGCAGCATTTTAAACTTGGAACAGCTAGGCATTACAAATCCAGAATTATCTAGAAACTTTTTTTTTCTTGCGATAAAAAACAGAAAACTTTATCTTTTTTCAACAAAAAGATTTTTGCTTTTTAATGTCATAAAAATTTTTATTTTCAACTTTATAGATTATAAGAGATTGTGTTCTAAAACTGTTTACATCAAAATTAGCTTTTTTGCAGTGCTTCTTCTACAGTTTTTCTCTGAATGTTGGCTAAAGAATAGATTGAAATCAAAGAATACACCTGTAAAGCACAAATAAATCCATTTTAAGCGTAAACCACCATTATTACACCGATTTAATTGAGGAGCAATAAATTCCGAATGTAACACCAACAAATTTGAATGCAAAATTGTTTTTTTTTTTTTTTTTTTTT
>UXUI01009527.1:4484-16335 GCA_900576705.1 Enterobius vermicularis
GTTAAGTTTGAGTTGCAATGGATTTTCTAATTCTGTTTTTCGTGTTTTTCTCCTTCGATGAATGAGATTAGAATTTAGAGAGAATTGATTCATCTTTTTCGCGCTTTTTTTCCTTTAAGCGCAGTTTTATAAGAAAATAGGATTTGTTAAGCACTAATCTTTATGTAGATTACAAATTTTCGAGAAAAACTATTTTTTTTATTAGTTTTTATTTTTTATTCGTAATTTACATCACCTAATATCAGAAGTTGTTCTTCGTTTATAGTACTGTCTGGTCTTGGCCGACTTAACGAAAAAACGAATACTGCTACAGAGCCAAACACTTTGGCTAGCACATCGTTAGCTAATCAACAAGTCATAAATTCTTTGTCGTCTCAAGCATCTACATGCTTTGTGAATTCAGATCCTTCAGGTATTTCCTATGAAGTAGATGCATGAGGGTTTTATGTGGTTTTCTTAACCAAGAGCATGGCTAAATGACAAACTCTCGCGTTTATTTGCTCCTAAAATGCAAATTGCATTCAATTAGAACGCCTACTCCATAACTCGTTGCCGTCAGCGTTCCAACGTACGAGTGAAATTCGTCGGCGGCTTTTTACAACTTTGTCTTGCATTTCTAGAAATTTAGTGTGACATTTGGATTTGGAACTCTTTCAGTCTTTATAACTGCAGCTTGTCTTCCCTTGTTTTGAAGTCTGTATTTTGCTGTGAACTAATACTTCTGGTTCACTTATCTAACATATCAGTGTTATCTTACCACACACCTGCGAGGTCATGCTTCTATTTGCGTATTGGAGACTATGATTTTGTCTATTTTCTCTTGCTCTTTATTGCATAATGTAGTTTTATGCTTCTGGAAAGCAAGTAAATTTACTTCAGATGCATGTAGAAATAAATTAACTTATCTTTCTGTCTAGCTTAGGCTTTATTTTTTTAATAACTGATATCTATTTTTTGATATTTTCACTATTGAAAATTTTAGCTGCAATTCAGCAGCAGCAACAGCAGCAACAACAGCAACAGTTACTTGCAATACAACAGCAACAGAGACTCCTGGAAATCTTAACTCAGCAGCAACAGCTAACGGGCATTCAACCACAACCAGTTACAACAGGTTTTTTAGTATTTAAAATTTTTGAGTAAATGCTTTACGCTACTTTGCTTTCTATCGTTTTACAAAAACAAAAGCTGCTTTCCATTTACTTTTTGACTACAGATGAATCATAATGATCATCAATTATTTGGTTTCAGCAGATTTATCTGCCTACTTTGCTCCTGCACAACAACCCGCAGTGACCCATTTACCATTTAACGTTGCTAATTCCGAAGCCCCTGTTGCCATTATTCCAAGTGTGATTTCAAACATCATTTTCTTTCTTAATTATTTAAAAAGAATTTGATTTGATATTAAGCGTTTGACATTTCAGCTACTTCTCCGTCTGAGACGAAAAACAACTTGCTGCTTAACAATACAGGGAGCAATTTGATCCAGCTTACTGGTACAGCTACATCACCATCTGGCATTGAAGCTCTACAACAAGCATATGCAGGGATGCAACAGTATGCGGGTATCACTTACCAATAGTTACTTTTATTTAAAATTTTTAAATATTGGGTGAACGCTATGGTTTTATCATTCCTTTATTTTAAAACCAAGATTTGACTCATTTAAGCATTGAGTGCTAACTTGTTATGGAATATTTAGCTGCATTCCCTCAGTTAGCAGCTGCCGCAGCTCAGCCGATACTCGTGAATGGTACCACTACAGTTTCTTCTACGTCGTCTTCGGCTGGTGGAGGGCAGTCTAAAGGGCCTGACGGCTGCAATCTTTTTATTTACCACTTGCCACAAGATTTTACGGACAACGACTTAGTTACTACTTTCTCTCCCTTCGGAACAATATTGTCAGCAAAAGTTTTTATTGACAAACAAACGAACCTGAGTAAATGTTTTGGTAAGTACTCGTCAACTTTGATTACTGCTCTATCTGTCTGAAAAAAAATTTCTCAAATATGCCTTTTGTGGTGCTTCTTGCGTTGAATGAAGAATTTTTCATCTTACCCTCAGCGTTTCAGGTTTTGTAAGTTATGACAATGCACTTTCCGCGCAGAATGCTATATCTGCTCTTAATGGCTTCCAAATTGGTTCTAAACGTTTGAAAGTGCAGCTGAAGCGTGGAAAAGACAGCAAACCTTATTTACAAAATGGCACCTCAGTTTCTTCAAACGCTACGGCACTGTCTACTTAAAGTATTCTGTACTCAGGTTTACTTTTAGCGCAGTTCCAACATCTTTGAATGTCCTTATATTCCTTATTTTCAATGCATGTGTTGTTCCACCGACTTGTTGGGAGGGAAGTTCAGGTTTTTTTGCTTTACCTTTCCTTCATGTTAAATGTTATTTTCTTCGCTGTCCCAGTCGTTAAAATTGTCGCACTGATAAGATTTAACTCTTCGTATTAGATATGGTACTTTGCTTCCAATCGTTAAAGCTTCAGAACGTGGTTCATTAAAAGATTTTTTATGATAACTTCTTCTGCTTGCTTAGGTTTTCTGTTTGCTTTTTTAATGCATGGCAGTGTATGTGTTTAAAGTAGAGTTGTTGTTTAATTTTGTGTAGGTAAAGTAGAATTTTTATATTTTTGCTTTGAAAGTCACTCAGTTTGTTAATTTACTACAGTTATACTCTGTTCATTTGGGTTTTTAGGCTTTTTCTACGAACGAAGTTGGTTGAGTATCTTAACAGTAATTTTTAAGGATTAAGTTGCTTTCGACATTTTTTGTTTTTAAGTTTACATTAATATTTAATTGTTCGCACCAAAATTGTGATTTAAGAGGATTTTAAATTGTGGTTTATTGCTCATCTTTTTTTATCCTGGTTCTTTTCATGTTTAGCACAGAAACTTTATTCTCGATGTCACTGTCACTCGTTCGTTTTTATAAACTGTTGGTTTTTTGCGGTGTACTGTGTGAGGATAGCTTCGGAGAAAGATGGATTTTTGATTATATGCATTTATTTATCAAATGTTTATCGTTCTTTTTTTTTACAGCTGCTTCGTGATACGTTTTTTCTGGTCTTGTTTAGTAACTTTTTGCACTTAATAAGTTCTTTGTCTTATTAATTATATTTATACTTAATGCGGAAAGATATGCTTAATATCAGCTCAATACTTTGTTTATGTTCAGCGTTCTGCGCTCTTGCCACTCGCATTTGATTGAAAAATTTCTTGCCTGAGAAGTTCAGTGTTACGAGTTCGTTTTTACGCTGTATCTTGCTACGTTCTTTGACGACCACTATTACTTGCCTTTTTTTTTTCCGTTGTTTTAGTCCTATGTTGTATAACTACTGTATTGCAGCACTTTCGTACAGGCGTATATTTAAGTGTTTTTTTGGCGGTTATAAAATTTTTTACTGTGGTGTTGTTGCTTAGTGATTGTTTCATGCATCGTTTGTCCCAAAAAGGCTCACATGACAATAGCTTCTCAGCTTATTTAGTTGGGTTCATTGACATATAAGGCGGGATAATCGGCAATTTAAATGCTGTATGTCAAACTAAAACTACTGTCGAATTTTCTTCCTTTGCTGAAGTTCTTGTAAACCATGTGGATTTCAAAAATACTGTTTTCTTATTGTGGAAACAGTTGGCCGCAATTTAAATCCACCGTATTGACGAGAAAGCTGTGTGTAAAGTCATGGTCTTCGACGCATTCTTCGCTCAGCATGCAATTGTTTATCGTTTTTTTGTCGCTTATGAATGTTTTTCTGTTTAGTGTTAGTATGCAAAATGGTTTTTTTGTCTTTTAATTTAGTTGGTAGAAAATGCTTATTTTGCTTTGACATTTGGTTGCATTTCTATTATATTGAGATACAGAAGTAGTGAGGTTTACTGATTTCGTGGCAGGATTCTACTGGACATCATTTTTTGCTGTCAGCTTCATTTGTAGTTCGAGAGAAATACAGATTTATCAGTTGCAAACAAAATGGCATCGTTGACAGAACAAAAGAAGCAAAAGCCTATGATTGAATCATTTTTTTCTGGCCAGTGTCTGGCATATGTTTAAAAATTTAGTCTTTATAGTCATTGTTACTGGCAAAATCTTGCCAGTCGCATCAATTGTTTTCGCTAGACATGACAAAGATTTCTTTTGTTCTTCCCATATCTTCCCGGAATCCTGTTTTTTGCCAAACGCCGTGAAAGTCATAGATGTTCAGTAGATAAGTTTTGGTCTAATAGGGAAGATGCAGCATAAGGAGGGCATAGAGAGCAGCGGTGTTCCTTTCAAAAAACTATTTCATCCTATGAACCTCTTTAACCAAGATGGTTAGGATTTCTCTTCATATGAAGCATAGTGAAATGAAGCATGTAATAAAGGAAGAAAGTTTCGGTCTTATTAGGGTGAAGTGAAAGCAGAGTTTGGAAAGGAATCTCTTAGGACGACAGTTCGCCTTCGTTAACGCTTTTGTAAGAAGTACTGGTTGTCATAACACCAGGGTCCAATGCTCTCTCTTCGCGGCTGTGCTTCATTCCGTATGGAAGATAAATTCCCATACCTGAAAGCAACTTTCATGAACTCTTAGCAAGCGAAAACTCAGTATTTTTCCTTACATAAAATTGTTAACTTAATTGAAGCATAAACTGGAAAGGCATTGATCGTTTCTGCATGCATCACTGTATAAGTTTGAAATTAATCTGCTTTTTTTGTCACATGTGATGAATTTTTGGTGTAAATATTAAGTGGGTTCAGTAAGTGGTCGTACGGCTCACCAAAAGTTTATTTTTATAAAAAAACATTGGTTTTTCACTTTTTCGTTACTACTGTTTGAAATGTTCTTACTTGAAAGGAATTGACCATTCAGTTCTTGGTCCCACTGACTACCAATGTCCAAGGCGTTTTATAGTTTTTAATTAATAAATAGTTGTTCTATATCCAAAGTCTTACTAATACTTAACAATACTGGACTGGTTATCTTTTTTTGTTGGTTCAAAACGTGAGATGATGATGAAGAGGTCTGAGAAACCTCAAAATGATACTTAAAAGACAGCAATTTTTCTGGTAGCGTTTTCTGTGATAACCTTGTGGTTCAGTTGTTCTTGTGGCAAGATCGCATTAACATTGCATTTTTGTAAAAAACCACTCCGTTGTTGCTCACATTGGAGAAAAGAATCAAAGAGTCTGTTGTATCTCATTGTATATTTGTGTTATTTTATGTTATCAAAATTACCTCAAAACAAACGGTTGAAGAACCAAACCTTCGTTGTTCTTTTTTTTTTTTAATTTTTACCAAATTCTTATTTTAAAGACGGTACGTAAGGAAAATGGTCATTTTGTTCTCAGTCGAGCCTCATCTGCTCTCCTCTGCTCTATCTCTTTAAGTCTCGCGTCACAAATAAGCTCGCTGTTTTGTAATCTAATTTTTTTTTGCTCATTAAATTTCAAAGACGGTTTAAACATGTACCGTATTAGATTGTATAAGTTTAGAAAAACATAAGTGATGCATTCAAATTGTTTCCCAGCGTATGTTTAATATAGTATTTGTTTAATCATTTTGTTGGATTTGGGTTTGTTTTTTGCAGGTAGTATTTGACCTGTTCTTTATTACTCTCTTTTCTGCGGCTTTTTTTGTTTTCTAAAAGATGGGTCTTCTGTTCTTCTGTTTTAGTTTCGTGCAATCTGCTACATTAATATCCTGTTAGTGGCTGTATATTGCGTACCTAAGTCAACGTTATCTTTCCTTTTGTTTCCAGTCTTTAGTTGCGTATTTCAAAGTATTTAATGAGATCTTTACGACGTGTTTTCACCATCAACAAAATAATGTTGTAGTCTCTGAGCTTCCTTTTTTTGTAAAGACTGATGAAAAATAGATTTAAAAATTTGTTTTTAATAAAGTCATACCGATTAGTAGCCATACCAAAAGTCGAAGCCAAGTGATTGGTGCCAAATGGAGCATTAATAGGATGTTGATAAACATGCTCAAAGCTGGTATTACTGGGACCCACGGTACCTACAATGATAGCACTTGTTTTTATATGGGAGGAGCAAACTTTGAAAAACTCCGGTCTCTGCCGGCTTTGTTGGTCAGAAAGGATTTGAAGATGACATACAGTGAACTGTAATTCTTCGTTGTTCTGGTGATGTAAGCAAATCAAACCCAGGCTGATAAGTGAGACTATTGAAGAGAATATCAAAACTAGTAGTCCAAATAACGTTGCGGCTCCGCCAGTGGCTAATATTAGTCCAATACTTGAGAAAGCTGAGATCATAGCAAACACACATACTGTTACCAGTTCTCCTGGTTTAGCCAAACGTAACCATTTTTCGCCAGGTACCCACGATCTTATACAGCCACCTGACAGATGTTAAAATCAAAGTAGTGCATTTGGAAACGTTTGGTTGTGTTATGAAATTTAAAACAAGTAGGGATGAAATACCAGGAACTTGAGAAATGTCGTCAGCCTCAATTGTAGGTCGATAACGAAGAATGATAACACAAGCAGAGACGAATGTGTAGGCGAGTAATGTACCTATGGATAAAAACTGAACCAATGTATCGATGGTGAAAAGCAAAGCAACAGCAGCCGTAGCTGTACCAAAAACGGCCATGGCATTTACGGGGACCTGAAATGAATCTGCCAGTCATCAACTTAGCAAAAAATTTCTTTTAAAAACTGGCAGTGAGGAAATTGAAGCATAAATTCTTGTCAATTTTGTTTATTAATGAAAAAAATTGAAAGGCCGTAAGGCATTGGCGGACCTGTGTTTTTTCACTGATTCGTGCAAAGAAGCTAAAAAGCAGGCCATCTTCTGCCATAGCGTATACACAACGCGGAAGAGCAAAGAGAGATCCAACCTTAAAAAAGCTGAATGGAGAAGAACGATTAGGTTTTTACTGTCGTTTAGATGATCGTAATTCAATACATTATCAATACCCGACAATCCTCTAAGCATTTTACACGATGAACTCTACACTACATGTAAATGAATCAACAAAGTGAGAAAAAATTGATGTTTTTATACGGAAAATAAGAGGTAATTATTTTTACCAGACTCGTGGCCATTCCTGAAATGGCTCCGATGGAAACAACGTACTTTGCCCATATGGCTCCGTGTTGGGCGAACGCCTCGGAAAATGCAGCAGTTGGGTTCACCTAAACGGAAAATTACAGAACTACACCAAAGAAAAAAGTAGAAATGACACTGTTGCATACTAGTCATTAATTCTGTCAGCTTAGTCGATGTCAGTTATATGTCAGTTATCTTTATTGAAGTATTCTGGCCACAAAGTTAATGCAAGCTTGTTGTACTAATGCTTAAGACCTTCATTGCCAACACGAGGATAATTTCGTGCTCTGGAAGAAGTTTTCACGTCTGCTTTGACTGTTCGGGTTTTTATTGCTAAGCTGTCCTCCTTTTAAGTAAAACCGGTGCTAATCCACACTACTACTGTGACTGAATGGACGGCTTATTTTGTTTTTTTACTTTTCTTTAATACGGAGCTTTTTTCACAGTAAAATCAAAAATCTCGATCTGTCATTAACCAGGTTTTGTTGGATTATTTTCTAATCACCGTTTTTTAAACAGTTTGAGACAACTTTCTTGTTTACTTCAGACGCGTCAAGCACTTTTCTACTGGGAATGGCTTGGTTTCTAGTACTAAACTACACCGGTTATGCAGCGCATTTTAAAAGCTCCACTGTTGGTTAAAGCAAAATTTTTCGAGTAAGAAACTTAGTAAGAAACCGGAAAAGAAAAAGAAAAAGAGAGGAAAATTTTAGAGTTAAGACGTAAAAAAAAACAAGCAGCCAGCATTCTTCTGCTTCTCCTTTTGATACTACAAAGGCGTCAAACATGGAAAAATTATAAGAGTAAACGCTAAATAAACAAAGTTTTGAAAGAATCTTGCAATTTAGTTTTCTTTTTTCTAACTGTTTTTATAGGTTTGGTAGCCAGCAATTGAAGGCGTGAAAAGGAGTTTTCTTGCAGAAAATACGCAATTACTTCCTATTTTCCTCTTTCTTTTTAATCTTTCTTCTTCTTTCTTGCTCTACTCTTTCCTCAATACTGCTTCAGGATAGAAATAACAGACCGGAAGAGAGAAAAACGAATCGAAAACGAAAAGAGAAGATGGGATAGGAATATAATTGCAGTTTATTAGTTGCAATAAGATACTGAACTGTGGTTTTCTACGGCGCACTTTTCTTCAAATTATGAAGACAATTTTCTTCAAATTATTGTTTTTTTTTATTATTTCCTAATGGTTAAGAAAGTCGAAAGAAACAAGTACCATACATATCATTTATCCTGTTAGCTCTTTCTTCTGCTTATACTCGATTTTTTGCTGAAAATAAGCTATTCTTAACCTTTGCTTTACTCCCCCTTATTACACGTATCACGCACATTTGTACGGAGAAAACGATACACTACCGTTTTAGTTGCTTGGCCGTATTGGCCTTTTGTATTGACTTTTGGTTGACTTCAGTTAATGTGCCGTAGGTAGATCAGCCAATTCGTGCTTATCAATTTATATTTATTAGTGAAGTTGCTGATTGACAAAAAATTTAAAAACCTTTCCATTACAAAAATGTGTAAATTCTTTAGAAATGCTTCAAAAAAAAAATAATAGCAAAGAGAGGCGAGTGAAAAAACCGCATCTAACTTTTACACTCAAATGTGATATACCCGTGAAAATTTTTGCAAACTTTCTTAAAATTTTCTAATTTGACATTTCACAGCCAGACTACACAGAACAGATGCGATTTAAAAAAGTATACTTTTTAATCTTTGTTAAAGAATTTAAAACAAGGTAAAAAAATAAAATACTGGAAAGCTTTGGTCAAATCGTTTACCACAGCAGTTGTATGGTACCTTACTTTCAAAAAAAAAAAAACATTTTATTTGTGGAAAGAATGCTTTTTCCAGGTATTTCTTCATTTCTTTTTTCAGTTTTTCTTTCAGTTTCTTATTGGTAGCTGATAATACTCTCTGAAAATATCTTCTAAAAACTTTCCTACAAAGGAGACTTTTAGAGAGAACAAATTTCTTCCAAAAATGAAGTTTGTTCTAATAATTATTACTTGTTTTATGCAAAAGTACTCGTTTTAAAACATTAAATAAAGGCATCGATTGGCGGGCTTAACGCACTCTTCAAAATCTTCAAATTGCAGAAGACAGAAACACTAAATCTCTACTCTATAAAAAAATTTTCGTTTAAAACGCAAATATTTATGCATTGTTCAACTTCTTTTTCCATTGATAGCTTTCTGAAAAAAAGATTTGTGAAAAAGACAAACGGACCTGTGCCGCTGGCATGAAGAAGTAGTTCTCTACTTATTTTTGAACAGAAAACGTTATTTGGTGCACATATTTTCTTTAGCAGCTTTTAGAAACTGCAAACAAGACTTAGATCGGTATCTAATCCTTATTTGTTTTGTCCCATTAAGGTAAAAAGTGGCCCTTTAGCCTCATCCAAAATTTACAAAAACTTCAAAAAAAAACTTTTCAACGCAAAAAAATTAATTCCTGATTTCGTCCGTTTATTTCGATATTTGTCTTGACATCGAACAAGATTAATGGCGGTATTCTTTTACGCTCTTTTATATTTGAAATTATGTTCTTAATAAATTGGCAAATTTTCTTGACACTCTGAACACAAACAGTTGGGTAATCTCGTATACTAGTCAGTTTGGTACTTCACGTATTTTCATGATAGAAAGCAATAATTTTTTTTGTAGAAAGTGAGGTACTATGCATTTTTGGCCTTTTTTTCTTTGTAAACAAGAAGGTTAAGAGAGTGAGCGTTCGATATAGAGAAGAAAGACCTATAATTTATACGGTATAAAATAAATGTAAACAACCTGTCTTTCATGAAATACGAAACCATCAGTTCATAATGAACAGTCTAAATAGAAGAAGACCCAGAAAAACCCGATGTTTCATTCTAGCAAAAACGTTTTAAATCAAATCTCATTTGCAACAGTAAGAATACACTTTGTACTCATATACTTTATCGCGCTACTTAAAAAAACTTTTTATGAAACCAGCTACTTTTACGAACTAAACTGCACATTTTGTTGCAAAGTTTCCTGCGCACCGTGCCTTTACTTTACTTTGTAAGTGCTGAAAATTACAGAAAAAGAACGAAAAAATTAATATTTGAGAAAGTAGGTTAGCGAAAAAAGCAATGATGCGGAAAATGTAAATAAATAATTTATAGTCTTAAAGATTGAAATGATATGAGAATTTATTCGCATCTTATAATTTCAGACAGTAGTGTTTATTTATAACTAACCATGTAGTAGGGCACCATAAGCGTTAAAGCAGCAGACATCAGAATGTAGGCAATGGTCACAAATGACATTGATGCTAGAGTGGCCAGTGGAATTGAACGAGCTGGTGCTAAAAAAGGTGGAATAGGATAGTGGGATGAAAATCTCAAGCCGTGTGTCTTGTCATTTTAAACATCACGACCATCCATTTTTGTGCTCATTGACGAAGCACTGATTTTTTAAGTTTATTTCTGTTGTGGTTCTAAAAACTTGAATTTTAGACCTGTAAAAATTACATTCTAAAGCAATTATTACTGCTATAGTTTTATTTTTGCAATTTTTCCCCAAAATTTTTTCTGTGCAAACCAAATATTCAAGAAACAATTGAAAAACCCTCGTTTCAAAAACAAAGTAATAAAAGGAAAAAAACTCACTCAGAAGGCTCAAAAAAAGCATAATCTGAAAATTGCACTATTCCACCCGAAATCAATCAACTAAACAAAATTTTTAACTATATTAAAAAGAGAAGCAAAGAAAATAATTTAAGCAAAAACTTATCGGCGACGTGAATACCCGTGTCTAAATTTATTTGCACGAGTCAAATGACGTAATAATGGTTCAATAATGGTTTTTTTTCTGAACTTCTATGACGAAAAATCTTTCAATTATGGAAAATTTTTCGCCTTTTCATTTTCATTTTTATCTTTTTTTTTTTACGTTCCACAAACAACTCTCACTTTTAATATTTGCGTGACGTCAAAATTCAAGTAGTCTAAAGACCTCGTAGAAGAAAAAAGATATTTCAATTAATAAGCCAATTTGTAAGTAAAACTTGGCTATTTTTTCCTGTTTGAATAATCTCAGCTTGACAAATAAACATTTGCACTCACCATATTAATACAAGTTAAATACTTGCTCAAATTTGCATAAATCTACAGATCCATACTGCTAATACTGGAATAGACAAATTCAATTTTTTTTACTAGTTTTACCAGCTTGAAAATCTTATTTTTATTTTACAATAATTGGTGTAAAAACGATCTGCTGCTTGATGGTAGGCAATCGTTAGAAGGTTTTTCAAATCTGGCACGAAGTTTTAGATAACGCTTTTCAATTACCACCTATCTCCCACCCTTTTAATACCTAATCCTTCTTTTATCCTCTGCTACTTCAATTCAAAACTGGCGTATTTTGACAGAAACAGGAAACTTAAAAGTTAGCAGAAAAAAGCACAAATTAAATGAATATAACATGTATAAAAAAGTACAAATTTTAATCTGCATGTGATTACTCACTCTGCGATTCTTCTCCTGCTGTAGCCAGTCCATCGAAACCAATATAGGCGAAAAAGCAACTAGCAGCTCCAGTAAACATTCCGGCCCAACCATATGGAAGAAAGTTCCACTCTCCTTTTTCATTAATACCTTTCCAATTAGACAAATCGGCAAAGGTAAAGCCATAAACTGTCACAAATAATATTACCTCAAAATATTCTTCCTATCACTACCATCAGGCATTTAAAATACTGTTAATTAAAATTTTCTTGCATTGATTGATAGTAAGGTGATTTTAAAAAAGAAAAAAAAAA
>UXUI01009528.1:0-15199 GCA_900576705.1 Enterobius vermicularis
TTATGAGACTGACGCGCTAACCTACTGCGCTACCTAGGCGCCCGCCACAACTCCTTAAATAATTCAATACAAACGCTTATCTGTTGCTTACCACGTTTTTATGTGATGTGTTGATGATGAAGTGATTACAATCAGGCGGACTGCAGCTAAAGAAAGGTTTCGAAACAATTCAGTTAAGCTTTTAAGGGCAGTCAACATTAACAGAAAGCCTGAATTAAATTTTTTTTTCAAATTCTTCCATACAGCATTGATTCCTAGCAAACGGCTAATTTTCTAAAAAATATTTGACAAACATAAGCCTATTGTCAACCAACAGAATACGTGTGATTGTATATCAAGTCACTAAAGAAATTCGACGAACCCGGGAATGATGACTCAATTTTAATGTTCAGCAGTTATTTCCTAACCGCTGACAATAAGCGTTAAACAAATGTCGGAACTAACTTACTGAAGATCAACAAAAGTTTTTATCTGTACATTTCGTGGTTGCTTAAAGTTAACAATTAAATATGTTCGGTGTGCACATTTTTCATTTTTTTTTTTTTTTTCGAGAATCCATCGTCGCAACTCGCAGTTTTTGTTCGTCTTAACACACAGCGCTTTTGTAATTTGTGAGGCAAAGTTCCTTCATCCTTTTACTTCGGCTCTTCTTAACAGTTCCTAATCGCAGAAGTTTTTCATATTGGCCATACGATGGCTGTGAACACAGCAATTTTTTTAAAAAGACACTAGGCAGATCTGTCAATACTATATCTGAAAGTTCCTTGTATTTCCCTGTTTTTCTATTTCTTTGCGATTTAATCCATCGGAAGCATTTTTAGCTTTACATAAACTGTCCAAAAAAATTGGAGGGTTAAGTCGAGTAAAGTTCGTTTAAGCAAACAGCATTACTCTTTTTTCTGGCAAACTTGAAATCTTTAAAAAACATTTTATTGGAGAGGACGATAAGAACTGTAACAGTTAACTATTTTATTTCTGTACACAATATATCGAGTAAAATCAATCGCTCTTTTTTTTTTGCTAGGTTTTTATCTTGGCACTTTCTCGTGCAACAATCTATTCTGATAAAAAGATTTACTTTTTGATAGTTCGATCCGCAAATATGATCAAAACGTAGAGTGAAAAAGACTTTTAAATGTAACCCTTTGTTTTTTTTCAAATTTATTATAGATTCCGAACGGTCTACTGGGCTTTAGTTTCACAATTTCTGGCTAAACTGCCATAGTTGCAAGGCGCACTCATAGGATATCCGTGACGAAATTTTTCCAAAAAAAATTAAATAGGCGAAACCAATCAGAAAAGACATTGTTTTTTGCTGTGAATCCGCTGAAGCATAACGATGATGGGAAATTGCAGAAGAATGATTTAGAATGGAACTGATACAATTTACACTTGAGCATTAATTTCCATTGACTAATTGGCGCCAGATATCTCAATAATACAAGGGTGCTCTTTAAACTGCACTCAGTTTGGAAAGTCACCTGAAATTGACGTATAACTGCTAAATTAAAGAATTTCTGTGCCATCATTTTTATAAGGGCTGAAAGGGGATAAACTTTTGTCGATATAAAAGTATTTGCAGAAGGAGTGAAAGTCTAAAGGGGTTAGGTGAGCTTCATCTGTTCTTTATAACCGGTCTTTTATGCCAGAGCAGTTTCAATTGTACACTGTTAACCACTTGAACAGCAAAGCATAAATTAGGCAGCAGGGGCAAAAAGATTTGTCCTGCTTTTTGGGGTTCCACTAAACTATAAAATTTTCTAATTCTGTTTTTTTAGAAATGGAACTCTGAGTAAGATTAAAAAAGATTTAAAATTAGCATAAGGTAGCTGTGCCAGCGCAACAGCAGTTAAGCAATCGACTGTCGCTGTTGCTCAAAGTCAATAATCTTGTTTCATTCGCACGACCCTCTTCCTAATTTGTTCCAAATCATTTCATATGTTCATGATCAAATGATTGTGCTTCGATGAACGGACTTGTACGCTTCATTGAAAAGAACATTCAATTTTTACTTTCCTAAGGAACGCAATTCGTTAGTTAGGATAGAGAGCAGCAAAAACAATTGTTACAGGATACATATAACTTGAAATACAAATAAATAATAAAGGAGCAGCTAAGGTTTTGATAATCAACAAGCAACAATCATTACGATAATAAAAAACAATCGTTTGTTGGCTACTTTTCTGAAACAGACAAATCTAATAATAAAATGGTGAACCGAAAGAAAATTTAAATTTTATTTAATAATTTGATAGGAGGGTTCATTTTACTGCTTTCTACCCAGCCACACTAAATAAATGTTAAAAGTTGAAATTTAAGTAAAAATCCTGTCTTTGCTTCTCGATACTACGCTAACCTTTTCTGTCAACAATTAAAATTTCGATATCTGTGGTATACACTTTAGAAGGCATTTTTTGTACAGATATTTATCAATTTTTTCCCCCTAACTTAAAAACTCTAATCAACCTATGGAGATCTTTGAACAGGACAAAGATATAAAACAACAAGAGAAGCAGCTCTGTACAAATAAATTTTTAATTTTTAACTCATTTTTTACAGATCAGTAAAGTAAAATAAGAGAAAAAGAATTTTAATTACAGCACCAATCATTCAGCTGGTTTTGATTATTTTTTTTTTTTAAGTTAATTTTCCTCACCAGTGAATCATGCACTTTTGTCGCTCTGGGTCATTTAGTAAATTTTTGCCTAGATATGCTAGACGACGAAACAGACTTGATAGCTGAAAAAAATCCTATACTCTATTTCCTAGCCCCGTAACTTGACAATGGGTTCTGTTTATCTGGTTCAGAAAATTTTAAAGTATTTCAAATCAACGCCTGCACAACTGCATCACGGCATTTTTATCGTTTTCTGAACAGTAGGTGCAAATCAATAAGTGATATAACTGTAACTCATGCCTCACATTCACTGTCTAACCATTCACTCTTCAACCTGTGAACCTTTTTTTGGAACTTTTTCAGGTTTCAGGCAATTTTCAATTATAAAAAAAAAAAATTAGAGTGATGAAAAATTAGTCGCAACTACGTTTTTTTTTTTTTTTTTGGTGATATACTCGTGACTGATCATGATCCAAATAAAACAATGATAAAAAGCAATCAATTTTTTTTTTTTTTGCAGTGATCATTCAAATATTTGTCCATTGGTCCCGCAGCTTCAAACTGCATCCACCCAATTCAAAAAAACTACACCATTCAATTTAACTTTTCTTTGCCTTTTACTACTTTTTTAATGCAAACGTAACAAATTTGTCAATGAAAAAAATGATATACCTTTACGTCTGAATGTTATATAATTGCGAGAAAAAATGGCCAACAGTAAACAACGTTTATGCTGTAAACTAAAATAAAATCTGAAATGGATAATCACTGCAGCAGCCAGAAGTCACTATAAAGCCTAAAAGTATTTTAGAAACATTAATGTTTGAAACAACTTTAAATTTTTTCAAATAAAACTGCCAATCGAAAACCATAAATTTTTGCTTCCACACTGGTTCAGTATGTTTTCCAAAGGTTCAAATTCACCAACAGTTAACGCTGTTACGAGGGAATTAGATGTGAGCAAGAAAATGTACCATAATGGGTTTACCAGAAAGTATTTTCTGAGTACAACAGTCAATTATGAAAATCCCGACAAACGTTTACTGAAAAAGACCAAACCTAGAAGTGCTCCCACGTACTTTCCGACGCTTTCCGGCAAAAATACAGGAAGGAGATCGTAAGGTTTAAATAGTCGATAATGTAGCCGATTATTATGTAATATTACGAATATTAAGAATTTGTATGAACATACGTAAACCAATACCTGTTAACAGTTTCAAGGCCTTTCCGATTTCGAAAACTCAAAACAGGCAAAACTAAGATCTCAGGAAGCTGTCAAAAAAAGTTTAAACACAATTATTGAGCTGGCACCACATGTTGCAACAACCTCAAGGCAACTATATCGGTGTGACAAAGTGACGTCATTCTGCAAGCATCTTCCAAATTTGCATCAAAAAAAATTGGCATGTTTACAACAAGGTACGTTATCATTGGCACAACGCCAGTTGTTATAAATTGTATTGCATTTTCCGTTTATTCTCTCTTCCTATCCCCTTACTTCCTCCTACACCTTCTCTGCAAAATTTTTTCATTTTGCGAAGTGGCATTAACTTGCGGTTGGCTATATAAACAAATTACTCTCTCTGTCTCTCTCTGTTGTACCTCGGATTGATTTAGAAAACCGGTCGATGCATTTGAACAGTTCTACGCGGTGTTGCAATTGCTAAGAGTTTTTTTTTTCTCCCCTGTTGGCCAATATTCCATGCATTTGCTATGATGTGCTGAGATCGGTTCTCACGATGCACCGTCCGTGATAATTTTCCAATAATGGTTGTAATCTACCGCCAAGGATGTGAATTGGTGGGTGACTCGTTTATTTTTCTCTTTTTAATTATTTAGCACCATTTTAAGATAGACTTTTTCACAGTATATTCCAAGAACAGATTTGTGTAACCTATCCAAAGACACCGCCTTTTTGGAATACTTCTTACACTCTGTGCCGTAATGTTAAATTACAACAAAGAACTGCTACTGTGGAAACCCTTTGCCTAAAATATGATCGAGGAGGCTAATAGGTTTTTTCAACTTCATGATCCGGTTCTAAATGCTGATTTGTGGTTTAAAGCTTCTAATATTCAAATCTGTTTTGTCAGAGGAGGTTTAGGAACGGAATTTATTATCAAAATTCTTTAGAGCAATCGAAATTTTTAAATCCATACAACCTGCGAAGAGAGTCGTGAACAGTATTTAAAAGGAAGGGCTACGAAGAAAATCTGGTTTATTGGTACGGAAATAAAACATTAAACGAATTGCCTTTATGCCTCGCTAGTGCCCACCGTCTTAATGAAAGGCTGAAACCTTTTATGGTGACTAGATCTTCGGTTATTTACTTCTGAGGATCAGAATTAAGCTTTAATGATTACTGATGAACAAATTGGTTTGTTTTGTTCTATTCAGATACTTGTCATGGATATTTTGGCAATGATTACTTTATTTTTTGCGAATTATCATATAATGATATACACTTTGTAGTCCTCATCCCAATGTAGTAGATTAAATATTTCGAGGAATAGCTTTCTTTCTCTTTTGAGTTACTGTGCTTGTTACCCCCATTTGAAAAGCCCTTGTATGAAGTTACGCAAAATATACTTGTCCGAAGATTTTATTTAATTTTTTGCGCTTAACTTCATTTATTGCTGCGTCTCTGTTGGATCTTTTTCGCACTGTGATCAATAATTCATTATGAATGGCGTTTTTGTGAAACCTTATAGTCGCAGGTATACTGCATATGAGCCTACTTATGACTGGATTCTTTGCGCACCAGCCTCTCTTTACTATTTTTAGTAGCAGATCTGGTGGTTGTCGTTTTTCGATTTCACGACTGTTTTTTAGGCGCTTTATATGAGTTCCTTTGCTCTACCAACTTATTTAGTCTCGTGCAGGAATCATCTTGTATGAGCAGTAAAAAAAATTAGAGTAGGCTGTGTTCTTCTTGTGAATTATTTTTTTCCCAAATTCAAAGCAAAATTATTTTTCTGTTTTATTAGCGGTTTTGCAACGTTTGCGCACTAGTTCTCTGGGTTTAGAGGTTTCCTGTCTTCAAGTCGCTGTATGGAATGGATGGTTTATATGATCTTTTGGAACATTAAGAGAAATTGATAATCATTTTCACGACTATTACTCGTTACTTAATCAAGATCGACTTTATGAGGTGGTATTCGCTCGTTAACCGCCTAGTTTTTTTGGTTGCAGTTTTTGTTCTTCTTGTGTCGGTTGTCTCAGAAGATAATGTAGGTCATTTATAGTTATTCTCAACCGTTTGTTTTAAAAATTTTTTCCACTTTTATTTTTCCTTTTCTAGGAGCTTCACACTTCATTTTCAAGCCGTTCTGATGGAATGACATTTATTTCCACCTTAGATGGTTATTTAAGGGCAGTTGATCCTACAACTGGTGTTACGAAGTGGGAACTGAAAGAAGGTTGTCAATTTATTTTTGTAAAAGTGTGCACTTTTTAATCTTTGTTTTGCTAGAAGAAGTGTGCCTTTGTGGATGAGTAATTCGTTGTAATTTTAAACTTACTTATTGTTCTTGTAGAACCTATCCTTAGAGCACCTTCTTCTATCCAAAAACGTTTAACTTTTCTTCCGGATCCACGTGATGGTGCTTTATACATGCTTGTTGATGGCCATTTGAAAAAACTGTCGTATTCCATTCCTGAATTAGTTAATTTTTCGCCTTGTCGTACGTCTGACGGAGTTCTTTATACCGGTATTAGTTTATTCCTATTAGATTAGGTGTAATTCCTTACGAGGTCATCAAATAATTTCATCATTTTAGAGGACGCTTTTAGTTTTCACACATCGAATTACTGCTTGATTGCAGTTTTCTAATACAGTGGCCTAATACGGAATAAGTCATCACTGCGCATAGCTGTTACCTCTAAATTTATAATTTCTTAAGTTAAATCTCTGTATTGTCAAAATGTGTGTTTGTACATATTGTATTGTTTATTTTTCTTATTGTATTATTTAAGGTAGCAAAAAAGATGTTTGGCTTGAAATAAATATGAAGACTGGCGTCAAAGAAAGGGAGCTTTCACATTCTTCAGAAAGCAGTCAGTGCCCAATGAGTACTAGCCAAACAACTTACATCGGGAGGTAATTCTGCATTTTACATCACATAAAACATTTTGCTTTGAAAATGCTTGTTAATTTCTAAGTTGACAAATCAGTTAAACAGTTTTTTTATTGATTGTTCTGAAAGGCATTTCTTGACACCTCTTTTTTAAATAAATTAGCTTTTTGTGATATTTAGGACTGTTTATGAATTAACGATGTTTGACACAGAAAATCGTCAACGAAAGTGGAATGCGACATTTGCAGATTATTCTAGCCATTTGCTAGCTGGTAAGAGATTTCCCATGTTTTTAAAATTGCTTACAGAAACTAGCTGTAACACATTTGTGGTATTAAATTGTTCAGATACATTTCTAGCTTTAAACTTATTTTTTCAGTTTGAGAAAGTTTAGAATTTAGTGTGGTAAAGTGGGCAAAATTTGTGTAACCGTGGTATAATGATTTTGCATGTTTAGCTGCCACGTCTTATCCGTACCAGCACTTTGCTAGTTCTTCTGATGGACATCTTCTAACAGTTGATGCTTCGTCCGGTACTGTTTTATGGGACAGAAATCTAGGCAGTGCCATTGTAGCTATGTATCTTTTGCAAAATGACGGTCTTCATAAACTACCATATACTGTTGTGGGCAAGGAAACAATGGAAGAACTTGCTAAGGTATGTATTTTTCTGTGTTTTATCTTTTTTTGCCGTCTCATATAATTTTTTGTTGGCTTACACCACAAATGAGTTTACTTTAATTAACCTTTTTGTCATCTTTTTGTTTTGTACGCGTAATATCGCATGTATGATTAAATAATCTTTTATTAATTTGTTATTCTCACTCTAAATTTTGTCTCTGCTGATTTTCATTTTAACGGCTAACATTTTTAATTTTTTTCTTCTTTTATTTACTTTTATTTTTTGGTAATGTGGGCAAAGCCTCTTGTATTGGATTGAGAGACAAGGGCCGTAGCTCTTTATTTATAACTGCAGTGTGCATGGAGCCTTAAAAGCGAGTATTGTTTCAATCGATTTCTAGTTTTAAGCCATTTAGTCAGGGACCGTTTTTCTGTTGTAGGTACTACTGTTTTCTGCTTGCTGCTGGTATTAATGGTGATATCAAGTTGATTTTAATCATTGTTTTTTTTTTTGGTTATTGTGAAAGAATGGTGTGAGAAAAATAATCATTTGGTACAACATGTACGAGAGTATTTAAATTATTTATGACTTTTACAGTTTATGTGGAACGATATTTTGAAACAGTTGGAACTTCTAGGAAATAATTCAACAACGCACATTATTTCTTAATGGAACTTTTCAAGGGAATTATTTCTACACCAATTTTTTGTTTATTGGCTGTGCAGTGTACTATCTGCTTATATGACAAGTCTCACAATTATCAACAACAATGACATAAAAAAGAAACTGAGAGAAAAAAAAAGAAATATCACATGTTTGGAATGCATGACGGAAGCATTTTGAGGTTTTCTTGGTTGCCGTGAACGCATTTTATTTGAAAAGTTGAGGCAGCGGTTCAGATTTCGTCGCGCTAGATGATTGCTTCCGTCTGCGAGCAGTATACAGAAACCCGTATTTTTTGATTGTTTACGTGTTCTGCCCCTGTGACTGCTTGCCTTGTCTGCCGTTTCTGGAAAGCAATTACTCCAACGTGTGATTCATTTGAATCGCAAACCTTTTCTTCATTGCGCTGTAATATTTAAGTGCTAGCTAATTGCTTTGTGTCTTTTCGATTTCATCCTTGCGCGACTCTCATCTGATGCTTCTTCCTCTTCATCTTCATCTTCATCATCATACTCGTAATTGTAGCTTTCTCTCCTCCGGACGAGATAGCCGTGTTCAGGGCATAGTGCCTTCATGTACTGGAAAAGAAATAATTTTGGGGTGTTTGGTTGACTCAATAACCACTAGTCTGTTCATGATTTAGAGCATTTTATTTCTGTAGTATTGCCTAGGCTTTTATGATTGCGCCTATGAGAACAAACCTCAATTTTTCCTTCATCATTATAGATGCAGTCGCATGGCAAGTCTTCTCCTGGAGCTATGTAACGTGAATTTTTTCTTTTTATTGAAAGCTCTTCCTCTTCACTTGAATTGCTTAACTCCCTCTCGTCCGCTGTAAATTTATCAGTTTTTTAGGCTTATGTGAATTCCAAATTGTTAAAAGTTTTCTTTAAAGTTATATGACCGACGATGAAAAAAACTAACCTAGTAGAACAGAGTGTTGCGAAAGCCTTTCAAGCGTTGGCGATTTTTGGTCAGACTTTGAATGAGAACTTGTGGAGGCTTTTGAGCTTTTTTTTAGTAAAGATAGAAATGATGGTCGGAGGTTTTGTTGATTGCTACAAAAAACCAAAGTTTGATTTTTGAATAATACTTAGTTTTGAGCTTGTGTCTTTAAGTGTAATGTGTGAGATTTTATCCCATTATATTCAATAATGATTTCCTGATGAAGTCTAACATTTTAGGTGTATCAGTATCTTTTGAGTTTTATATTGTTAAAAAAACCCAATATTTCAGTTTGCCAGTCTTCTGGGAAAAACCCATCTTAAACTTAAATTTATTTTGTTTTGCCTTGCAGTAAACTGTCATATTTCAATTATGTTAGGAATTGTTTTACCTTGCAACCATCTTTTTCTTTCGAACGTAAGCCTGGACCGTATAAACAACAAGCGCAACGATTTCTAGTAAACTTACGACTGAAGCACCTATCCAAAGACCTGTTAAACCGCCAAGGTCTGCTAGAGCACTTGCTAGCTAAGATATGAATTTTAAAGAACAGCAAATAGCAGTATCTTTTAATTGCTATTCTTAAAGAGATATTTTTTGAAAAGTTGTAATTTTTTGTTTAGGGTAAGTTGATTTCAAATTGTGGGAAGTATTGGACAGTTTTCTGATCAACATTCCAAAGGTACAAAATAAGTGAAAATTGACTAACTGTGTATGCTGGAGATTCAGTGAGTGTTTCATAATTAAGCTCTTCATAGAATATTTGGAGCATAGCCGCGTTTTCACGATAACGTTCCAGACATTTTTCATTTCTGGCCTCACATTCCATTACTTTTGCTGTACCGGAGGGCCATCTTGCTGCCGAATAAGTTACTTCATAATTGGTTTCCCTGTTAAGAAATTTTGCCCTTAGTTTAGGCGGTCTCTGATTAAGCATCTCGAAAAACATTGTTTTTTAAATCCAAATTAGAACGTCAGCAGAAATATATTCGATCCTTCTGCGATTACATCATTGAAAGTATATGGTTTTGGGAAGTTCATGTAGGAGTTATTATAGAATGTTGTAAAAAAAGCAAAGTTTGGTGAAGTTTACCTGCATGGCTGGTGGCAAACACAGTTAGGAACGTTTTCTTGAGCTATAAGCTTCCCTAATATTCTTGTTGTGTTTTTGATGCATTCTCTTGCTGTTGGGTCGGTTACAGGACAATAGTTGACGTTTTGAGGCCTAGGATAAGTTGGGTCAGCACATCCACATAAGCGCACTACTTCTTTTTGGGTGCAACTTCTGTGACAGCCCTAAAATATTTTTGTGTATATGAAATATCGTTACGGAGAAGACAGAATCTATCATTAGCTAAAACCTAGTCTATCAGAATATTTTTTATTTTTTAACCTCTACAGAGTAGTTGAATTCTTTGTAAAGGAAATCTGGTGAGTCTTCACCACCTTCCATGCACTGTCCATGTGGGGCTGGAATTCTGTTGAATTGCTTCTGGAAACAACATTTATACTTATAACGCTTAGAAGGCATTCAATCGGTAATCTGATGGAACAAAAGCAGGTTTACCATTCTTACACCGAAAGAGGATAAGCTGCCAGTGGGAGCGCTGTAACCGAAAGCGTCTGGGAAGGGTACATTCCATTTGTCGTGGATAGTTATTCGAAATCCTACTGATTCCGAGGTTGGCAAATATTCTTGCACATTAGCGTAAAGTAGAACCCTTAGCCCTAAAATTGTTATGTCTGAAAATATGTCGCTGCGGTAATTGAGTAATTGGAATAATCATTTTTTGTTAAAAAAGTGGTTAGTTTCTTCGTATTTAAAATTTAACCATAATTGGCTCCAGCACGATGGGCTGTTACTGCTTTCGTCCTATTCCAGTTAAAAGTAAAACAATTCCCATACGTGTGATCATAATATTTAGTGAAGTCTCTAAAAACAGTTTTTTTCTTGCATTAGATGTAGGTTAAATTAATTCAGCTATAGTATTACATTGGGTGTTTCTTCTTTCTTTTTTAGCATTACTTGAGCTAGTTTGGACTTTACTTCTATTTTTCTTATTTATTTAACTTTTTTTTTGGTTTTTTTCCTATGGTTGTTGAAGAAAAACATGGCATCGGCTTTTCAAACCGCTTGTATATTCATTTTTTATGAATATTGGTGGGGTACCTGTCAATATCACAGTCTCTTTGGTTGAATGAACACTTCAAAATGAACTCTTCTTTTGTCTGCGAAAGATTGGCTTGTTTAGTTTCCGAAAGGCCTCCTACTGCAAACATTAGATTTTGCTGTGCCTGATTCTTAATTGAAATTTCATCTTTCAATTCCTGCAAAATTACCTTCTCTATGTTTTTTAATGATATATATTGCAAGCTCTTAATTTTTGCTGAATATAATGATTTTATTTTTTCTAGCACTTAGGATCTGCAGTTTCTTTTATGAGACATCTCTTTAATTGTTTTTAGGTACTTAACTAGTCAAGTATTTTTTGATTTAGGATATGGAAGGTTTAGTAGCAAAAAAATCTTTCAATTTAACGACACTGGTCATTTTCCCTTTCCAACGAATATTTAAAAGTACTAAAAATTCTTTTTTAGTTGGATAATTGTCTAGATTTTTTCTTTCATGGTTTTTGGTCAATGCTAAGAAATGGTTTTCAACTTATAAGAAACATTCATACTTACTTCAAAGCCTAGAGCTTTTTTAACTTCAGGTGTTTGAGTAGTTGTTGGCAGAGAAATTGTTGGAAATGGTGTAGTTGTTGTGGTTTTCTTTTCTTTAGCTAGGATACTTTCCATCCTAGCAATAAGTTCTTCTGGTGTCACATGCAGATAGTAGTTTTCCTTGAGACATTTTCCGTAATTTACTTGACAACAGCATCGAGCTGCTCGAGCATACATTTGGCGCCTGGGTCGTTTTATAATTGTACTATCTAGTTCTGTAGGAGATAGTTTTTTTGAACAGTTACCTAATTTAACTGAGCATTCCGCGCAGGTATGAGTTTCCCATGTATAAGCTGAAAATGGAACATTTTAATTTTGGAAGAAGCTGTGCTTTTCTGTGTTTTTTTTTTTCTTTATCTAGAACTGTTGCATAAAATTTCTTGAGGGAATTTACCTGGAAAACACGGCCATGTAGTATTCCGTTTTAGGTCAAATTGGCAGATACATTCGGTGTAAAGTAGAGCTTCTAGCGGTTCTGTTGAATTTACTTTGTTGGCTGGAAAGCAGCTTTTTTGGTACCGTTTTCCAGTTACTGGGTCAAGCTCACATGCACAGGAAACATGTACTGGGTTATATCGTTGCAGTGGAAAATACCACTCTTCAGTTGCTCTTTTTTTACGAGAATGCTGCAAACCTACAAACCAGTGATTTATGTATTAAAAATTTATTTTTATGAACTAGCATTTGAAATTCTTTATTTGCTAAAAGCTTTAAAAGTTCTTTCGGCTAGTTAAACTTTTTTTTATCCATTGTCCGTTAGAAATCAAGGATCACTTTTTTTTTTGAGATGTAATTGCTTATGTTAGAGGATCGAAACAGATCTGGTAGAAAACAGATTGATTTAGCTTTCAATCAATGCGCTGTTGTCAAGAAAAGCGCCATAATTTTTGTAAAACTTAGTATTCAGGAGGCGATGATTGATGATTTTAAGAAAAACTTTGTGTGATGTTCAATATCTTATTTTTTTTTATTATTATTTTTGTTTTCCCTGTTTCATACCATTCTTAAACTTCACACTCGTATTCGTAGAAGCAGTTATTTATTTTTGAGTTTATTTAAATACATATGGAACACATGATTAGGTTTCATGGGATGGGATTACTTTTTTCGGAAGTTGTTTAACGTATTTTTCAATTCAACTTGGTAAAGTAAGTCTAACTTTATTCAGTGCTCTTGTCCTGCCGATTTTTCTCATTACACGAAAATAGTAGTAGTTTCCGCTGATTAATACTCAGGCTTCTTTATTTGTCAAAAAAAGTCAATGTTGTCACTTTATCGACTAAAGAAAAAATACCAGAAATTTATTTATAATAATTGAACTTCAAAGATTTTTAAATCTTGTTTTCGAACTGTTTTCGCTCGACTTTTGCTGAGGATCGTTCGGTGAATAACGAAGGTAGCAACTGATGTTGTGGGCATAGCTTGTTGTAACCACAGCAGTTGAACAGCAGTGTTTGTTGAAAACTGTTCTTATGTACTTTGAGTTAAAGTCTTTCTTTTAAATATATAAACTTTTTTTTTTAGAATTTTATAAAGAACAGTTATTAGTTTGGAGAATTAATGATTGAGTCTGTTCAGTGAATGAGAACCAAATTTCATTAAACTAATTTTTATTGTTAATTTTTACACTTAGGAATGCTAGTATTAGTTGTTGAAGGAGACAGAAACAGTTTTTTGGATATAGGTCATTAAATGAAATCTAAATTAATCGATCTGACTATCTGTTTTGACTAGCGATTATTTCTGGTGAATAATTTGTTTATTGTTAGCGACTGGGTAGTGAAATTTCGATTATAAGGTATCACTAAAAGCACCTTAAGACTTAACTAATGTTTTACTAGCATGAAATATTTTTAGAAAAATATGGGTAATTTAAGTTATAAACAGGGAAGGACTGTAAAAACTGCAAATAAGAGAATTAGAAGGTATCTGTTACCTTTATTTGTAGACTGTAAAGCGGCAGCTACACCATAACTTTCCATGCCACTTTTCATAGCATGCTGGTAGGCATCCATCTAGAAATTTCTTGATTTTCTCTCTCATATTTACGTCGAGTTGCAGTGCAAATACAAATAAGGTAGGAAATTTTAAGAAGAGGAAGGAAAGAAGTAGGAAGGGGAAGATTGTAAAAAAATAGTCTAACCGTTGCACGAGTCAGTGGTTCGTTATTGATTGCAGACATCTTGTAAGGGTTAAGATTGCACAGTGTTACGGAAGGGAATGGTGCATTTTCAAATTTGAGCTGAAAAATTAGAGAATTAAAAGTCAAGAAAAGTAAATTACTATTGTTGCTTAGATAGTATCAGTAATTGGACAAACAGTATACATCTGAGATTTTACCTATTTATAAAAGTAATAATTATCATTAAAGTTAGGGTGACTTACAATTTTTAAAAGTTCAACATTTCAAAGAAAAATGAATTAAGAAATTGTTCAAAATAGCAACAGCAAAAATTTTCAGTGAAATAAGCTGTTTTTCAACTTTTTTTTCTATTTTTTTAATGTAGAAAATTTGTAACTTATTCGGAAGCAAATTTTGTGTTTGTGATATAGGAATTGGTGCCACTTTGAATAATGTGTTTAATTTTTTTTAGCTGGAGGGATGGGTAAATGCCTGAATGGTCTTTTTTACAGATGTGTTCTTATTACATCGGGATCTATGTTGAACAAGAGTAAAAAGAAAGGAAAGCAGAAGAGGGATGAGATCGTTCAAAAAATTTAATTCCAGTTTTGGAAGTATCGTAGAGCTTTTTGGTTAAATTTTTTTAATTTTTACCTATTTTTTAAGACTGCACTTATGCTTTTTTCTACTCTTTCTTTTTACATTTACACTTACTCGTACACCGAAGGAAAAACAAACGGCTTGCAAACGGTGTGTGTTAAAGCCAGTACTAATCTAATCTAATGAGTTAAACTTGATTTAGCATAGTCTGACTGAAAAGGAAGAAACTTTTTAGTTCGTTTATTGGCTTTTGATTGCCAAATTTATGTGCTTGTCTTAAAAAGTTATTGGTTTTCAATCGAAAGATTTGGTAGACGAAAGTTAACGAAATGAATAAGTATAGAAAGAATGGTTTTTTAGTTTTTTGCAGTTATTTCTTTTCGGTTTTTTATTAATTTTTAACTGCTGGTTAACATTGATTGGCAACTTTTTCTGCGTTATTTAGAATAAGGTTTATTAGAAGCGAGAAAGAAGAATGAAATTTTTTTATTTTTTTATATGTTTTTTTTCAGGTTTTTTTTAATTAAAATTTCGCAGTTTTTGATTTAGTAACTGAGGGTATTAATAATAGTTTGGTGACTGTAGCTACAAATCTTGTTATTATATCAGTAGTATTCATTAATGGAAATATGCTTTGAGCAAGTCTGTTTTCTTCTAGTTTTTTTGAGTTGCTTGATCAGGCAGTTATCTTAGAATATCGACGTTCTCACAAAAGTGGATTTTAAAAGTTTTTTGCAGCAGAAACTGAGCATGAAAATATTTGCAGTTTATTACAAACATGTTAACGGCGAAAAAAAAAAAAGAAATGTTAGAAATCAAACTTTGATTGAA
>UXUI01009538.1:4462-18718 GCA_900576705.1 Enterobius vermicularis
GAAAACTGTAGCACTGGATTTAGAAACCAAAATGGCTTATGCGTTGATATTGATGAATGTACCGAAAAAACAAATGCCTGTGATAAGAGGGCAACCTGTTCCAATACACTTGGTGGTTACGAATGCAGATGTGATGAAGGATTTGCAGGCGATGGCCAAACATGTTCGCGTAAGTTTCGTTCTATGCTGTTTTTGGGCAACAAATCCGAACGAATATATCCGATGTAAATATTGCAATTTTTAGCCAAATACGATTGCAGTCAACAGGAAGGTATCTGCGATCGCCATGCATTTTGTCTTGGATCATTACGGATGTGTATTTGCCATTCCGGATATGTCGGGGACGGTTTAAACTGTTACGGTAAATAAAACTACTTTTACTTTCAATATGCATTAGAACTTTTACCAAATTCTTGACACCGTAATCTTAATTTTTTTTTTTTTCATTTCATCTCTTACGTTTATTTTGCAAGCAAACATCGTTTGTAGATATCGATGAATGTGAGAGTAAAGATAATTTGTGCAAAGAAAGCTCATCTGAACGTTGTGTAAATCTTGATGGAGGATACGTCTGTTGTGCCAGTAACACAACTGATGCTCAGTGCATACGAGGTAGTAACCGGCTAATAAGATACGGTGTTTTAGTAATATTTCTGTTTTCTGATGTTAATAAGTAGATTTTCATAGAAACCACTAATTGATTTCTTGTCTTACAGACAAAGGTGTTTTTTGTTCGGGAGGCTGTGGAAGAAATGCTATTTGCTATAATGAGACCTGTAGATGTATGGAAGGCTACAAAGGAGATCCAAAAGTAAAATGCGTAGGTAATGGCCAACTTAAATAATAGTCATCACCCAAATTTTCATTGTCACCTGTCATCTGCAACTGCGCAGATATTTCTTTTGTGCAGTTTCGCTGTCACCAAGTGCCATAATATTGTTAATAATCAAGTTCTGATGGAGAATATCTTATTATTCGTCATTTCAGTTAAGACTAATTCGCTTTCCAAAAAAGAAAGTAACGGTTTTTGAAAATAACTTGCAGAACGAGGACAGGAATTTATAATTCTGAAATATTATATATGCTCAAGTTACCAGCAATTTTTAGACATCAATGAATGTGAAAATGACAAACAGTGCCCAGGAGTTGGAGAATGGTGTGTGAATTTAAAAGGTGGCTATACGTGTTGCGGTTCTGAATCCAAGAATACAGAATGTTTCGCAAAAAGTTTAATTAATGTACAGGAAAAGAGGGGTAGTGGAAGTGTACAAAGAAGTGAAGGTAATAACTAGAATTATCGATAGGTTTAGTAGAATTGAAACAAAAAAAATTCTTTTTGAAAAGTTGAAGCATTGATCCTTCTTTGAAATTAGTCCTCCTTAAAAACACTGTTGTTTCACTTCTATCAAAAGAAATTGAGGACTTAACTCATAAGGACAATTTAGGAAGCTCACGCGAATCATCGTCCGGTGGTTTCATTAAGAAAAATGATAATTTGGGCCTAGGATTTTTAGTTAGCCTACCATGCGATAAAGGTTGTCCAACCGATTCACATTGTAATGGTGACTTATGCCAATGCAACGAAGGGTTTGTAGGGAATCCTGTCAAGGGATGTGAAGGTATAAGAAAAAAGAACGATAAAACGTAACTTATGACTAAATGTTTTGAAAATCTTCATGTGGTAAACGTTCCCTTTACAGTTACAATAGACCTTTTCAAAAGCGCCATACAGAGAAAAAAATCTCTTTTCCTCAGGAATAAATTTAATTTCTGATCAGTTTTAAAAAAATCAAGCTAACAACGATGTTAGCTTCAGATGACCTTTAGTTTTTGAAGAAAATGTTACAAGCTTCAGATGACCTTTAGTTTTTGAAGGAAATGTTACATGCCTAGAAATGATTAAAGTAAAGCTCATTGCAGATATCAATGAATGTGAAAGAAACCCATGCAGAAATTCAGATGAAAAATGTATCAATACCCGTGGTAGTTTCTTATGCTGTGCACCAGACTCTAATAAACCTTACTGCACTGAAGCTCAAAGTACAGGTAGCCATAAGAACGAAAAATAAAACGATAAAATGCTTTCAAACAGTAAATTAGAAAGCAATTTTTACAGGTACTGGAGGTGAGTTTGACTTTCATACAAACTCAGAAAATAGAAGTGAAGCGGGGTCATGGACTATTAAAACGGTTGGAGAATGGAAAAATTCATCTGGTGGAGCTCTGATTATTGGCAGGAAAAAGATGAACGACAGGGAGAAAGAAGATGAAACCACTACTACAGAACAAGAAGAAGAAGGCGATTACGAAGGGGGCAATCAACAACTTGGTTTAGAGATTTCCAATGGTGGCTTTGTTGGCGGTAAAAGCGGTGGTTATAAAATTGAAGTTATTAATGGAATTTTGCAGACAACTCCAGGTGCAGACAAACCCGGCATAGATATTTATCCGGAAGATTCAAGTGAGTTAACTTAAAATTTAATCCTTGAAATTGCCTTCAAATCTCTGTCGCAGTTTTTCGATCCTTAACAATACTACATATCTTTAACACAGCTAACACGAATGTTCACAAGATCTCCAATTTACAGCTTTGTCAGTCGCCGATGAAGAAAAAGCAATAGGAAAAAGACCTCAAAATGAAACGACCACTACAACAGTCAGCCCTATGGGCATCACCACCAGCGATGTTCTAGGAAAAATTGGAAATTCGAAAGCAGGTGAACAAGGAGAGAACAGAGAAAGTTCTGGCAGTACGGCAAAATCAAAAAATGCAGAAACAGAAACTTCGAAACTTAACAGGCCTCACATTGTGGCTGGTGATACTAAGGAAGCCATTATACCAAAGAAAGAACATCATACTCCAAAAGCGGTAAAAGTTTCTGGAGATGTTACACAGTTGGAAAGCTATAACGAAACTTCAGCTGCTCACAGCCCTGGAACAAATGGAAGTGCCAGTCAACCAATCCCTAAAGAGTGCCTCTATTATCTTGAGAAGACAACCACGACTACAACCACGCAAAAACCAAACTGTGTTAATGTAGAATCGACTGGGTCAGCAGGTGAAAAATTGGTAAATACGGCAGAAATCCGGTCATCAACGGAAGCGCCTAAAGACAGTCAGCAAACAATTACTGGCACACAAGAAAAAAACGAAGGAAGTACGTCAGAATATAGCACTTCTGTACCTGTAGTACAAGACAAGTCGATGTCATTTAGTAAACCAGCAACTTCTGAGCTTACAAATACTGAAACAACATTAAAATCGGACCTCAGAGTAACTTCTGATAATCCCAGTATAACAACCACAATCGTACCATCTTCTGCCGGTGTAACATTAACCAGTGAGAATAGTTCAGAAGAAAGCACAACCCAAAAGTCTATAAATCTTGAAAATGAACCTACTGAAAAAACAGCTACTAAATACTTCTCAGCGTCAGAGAGCGAGCGCAAGAGCACAAGTCCTGGTGAAGAATCATTTACTAAAACTACCACAATCTTTCAGAAAACGTCGGCTACTCTATTCCCGACAACGCAGGGGAGGCTTGTGGATAACACAGAAACTGTAACCCCGAACATACTAGTCAGTCCGGAAGCAGTTAAAAACACAGGTCCCGCAGAAACTCACTCCGAATCAACTATAGGTCCATTAATTTCAACTGAACTTTCTACTACTAGCTACGTCAGAGAGCCAATTACTGAGACTAACAGCGCTTCTACAGCAAATAAGCTAGAACCGTTCTTGACTGCTGGTAACACACATTTAAAACTGACCACGATGGCGTATACTACAGAAGGACTGAGTCAAAACGAAAACCACCGTGAGCCAGAAAATCTTTTACCTACAATGAAAACAATTTCAGTAGGCACAGAGGAAAGGAAAGAGTCAACAACGCCATTTGATAGAAAAGAAGATTTGTCTTCTGAAGTTACAGGAAACAAACATGAGAACGGGTTTACCAATTCGCCCCGTCAAGAAACGAAGGAATCTGCTTGGGATGGGACTACAGCACAGGGAGAGGTAGCTAGAACAAAACCAATAACCAACACTGCCTCAAAACCTCCAGATCTCAGCGCATTTACTGCGCCGTCACAGCCAACACAGAAAGAAGTGATTGTAACACAAGAAGTTACAACAACTTTAGCGAGTGAAAATGCAAGTAGGGAACGAATTACAGCCACAACAGAGTCAATAACAGGTAGTGGTCCCACTTCAGTATATGATGAGTCTGGAAAGAAAAAAATCCAAACCACATCCAGTGGCGATACAAATTTAAAGACTTCAACCTTGTCTAGCGTTACAATTGCTGGTGAACCGCAAAGTCTCTCAACCGAAAAAACGCGGGTGGAGTCAACTTTCTACAGCACGACAGGCGAAACAATAACTTCGCTAGTTACAGAAAGGCCGGAAATTGAACATACAGTACCAAAAAGTACAGAAGACTTAACAGACGAATATCCTGAGGTCACATCTTCCACAGAACCCACTTCATCGGGCGAAGTTACATCTGTAAATGAGCAGGTGGCAAAAACGGGCCTTTCTGAAATCACAGCTATACAGCCCGGATATTCTTCCCCTCCTCAGCGAATGGAAACTATGCCAAATGACAAAGAAGAGAATGTAGAAAAGACACATGAATATACCCTTTCTACTTACCCCGCTTCATCTTCTGAAAGTTCAGCTGAAAATGATCGGACAAAATCTGTCTCTGAAAAATCAACGACTCTACCTACTTCAGATAGACCTGCAGGAACTGACGAGCAAGCAGTATTTTCATCGGGCAGTGAAGGAAGCACAAGCCCATCAGTATACTCTCCATCATTGCCAACAGAAAACCCAGAAACCACTTTTTATCGACAACCGTCTGAAACGGTTGGGGAACTTGTAGGAGATGGAACCAGAAATTCAGAAGTTGAAAATACAACGCGAAAAGAAGGCTTATCTGGCGGAGAAGAAACAATACCTGACAGAACTACTCTGGTAAGTGAAAAAGAAGAGACTAAAGTGCAAGAGGTATCAACATATTCAACGGCTACGGGGTCGCCATTAGCGGAAATAACTAGACACCCAGAGGTCACATCAAAGATGCGCACCGAAGAATCGTACACAGTCAGGCGTGATGAGGGGACTGAAGGGGAGGGAACAGTAGAAAGTCTGGAATATAGTAGGGGATCAACAACCGCATCAGCCACTCATCACGAAACTCAAGTGATGGACAAACAACAAAATACGACTGGGGAACTCTCCACTCCAGAGAAACTGCCTGAGCAGAAAGGTCTTGTAACTGCAGGATCTGTACTTGAACAGGATAAAATGACCACATTATCGGCAACCACCGAAACGTCAGTAATAGAGAAAACTCTTGAGGCACAAGCAACGCGCGGCGGCGTAACTGACGAACTGCTTACACCAGAACAAACGTTCACCACCCTGTTTGGCCAAACATCTGAAAATTTGAAATCTGAAACAAGGGAAGCAACACCACTGCCGGCTTCGAAAACAGTTTCAATTACAGAAAAAGGTGAAGTCGCAGGAAATACAGTTGAAACTACTCAGCATGGAGCGGAAAAAACAACCCCATCACAAACGATTGAGAAAGTGGCAACGCCCACAACTGAAGTCCCAGAAATCGCAATCGGAACTTCTCAATTTGGAACAGAAATGACCCCAAAACAAACGTTTGGGGTGTCTGCGACAGTTAAGCCAGCAGCCTCAGAAACTACAACTGAATCTTCTCAATTTAAAACTTCAGAAACTACGGTTGAAAGCTCTCATCCTGAAGCAGAAAACACAAAGTTACCAGAAATTCTTGAGGAAATGACTGCTACAACGAAACTGGAAGCTTCAGGAACTTCAGTTGAATCTTCCCAACCTGAAGCAAAGAAAATAACTTCGTCGCAAGTGTCTGAATTTTCTGGAACAACCGAGCTAGAAACCTCGGGAACTACGGTTGGGATTCATCATCCTGAAGCAGAAGAAAAAACTTTACCACGAGTGCCTGAGGTGTCTATGACAGTTACGCCGGAAGCTACAGAAACTCCAGTCGGAACTTCACAGCCTGAAGCAGAGAAAACTACTCCACCGCAACTGCCTGAATTGTCTGTAACAGTTACACCAGAAGTTCCAGAAAGTACAGTCAGGACCTCTTCACCTGCAGCTCCAGAAACTTCAATCGGAATTTCACAAACGGAATCAGAAGAAACTACTCCACTTCAATTTACTGAGATATCTATAACAGCCAAATCAGAAGTTTCGGAAGCCACAGTCAGAACCTCCGCACCTGCAACTTCAGAAACTACAACGGGAATCTCTCAGCCTGAATTAGAAGAAACTACTTCACCACTACTGTCTAAGCTGTCTGTGACAGTTACGCCGGAAGTTCCAGAAACTACAATCGGGACCTCTTCACCTGCAGCTCCAGAAACTACGGTCGAAATTTCAAAACCTGAAGCAGAAGAAACTACTCCACCTCAATTTACTGACATACCTGTAACAGCTAAATCAGAAGTTCCAGAAAATACAGTTGGAACTTCCTCATCTGCAGCTTTAGAAACTACAATAGGGATTACTGAACCTGAAGCAGAAAAAACTACTTTACCACAATTTTCTGAAGTACCTGTAACAGGTAAGTCTGCAGTCCCAGAAAGTACAGTTGGAATTTCTCAACCTGAAGTAGAAAAAACGATTCCATTAGACGTTTTCAAAGAAGCATCAACAACAACTAGTCCTGAAGCTCCAGACATTATAGTCAGAACTTCTGAAAATCAAGTGGAAGAAACAACCCTTTCTCCAACGTCTGAGAAGACGTCAGTTACCGAAGAAGCTGCTGGGCCGGACACGACAGTCAAGTTAGAAACTGAGGAGTTGTTTGCTTCTGGAAGCCAATCACCTTTTGGAGTTAGCTCGACTGGTTCAACTGAAGAACCTGGAAAACTTATAACAGCTACCCAACCGGCATCTTCCGTAAATATAAAGTCAACTGTTCCAACTGTCAAGACAATTCCAACCTACGATGAACGCTCCGGAGCACATGAGACTTCTCTGCCTGGTCGAATTACTGAGGACCAACAATCTCAACGTACAGATAGCAGATCTACCGTTCCTGCTACAGAAACTCTTTTTGTTCCAATAGATTCAGAAAAATCACCTGATTCAGGTTACAAGCCGGACCAGTTGCCCGGGACTAGTAAAACGTCTGGTAACTGTTCAACACCTACTGAAGGTGCGAGTGAACGCTCTACAGCACCTGTACCTGTAGCAACAGTACCTTCAATGCAAAGCAATACTTCGACAACCGGCATTACTAGAGGCGTTGAGCAAGAGGTCACGTTGCCTAACAAGAATACTGAAGGAACTACACTTGAGGTATGCACTATTAATTTAGTATTATGTAATAAAACTAGTTAGGTTTATTGTTTGTATGCTAGAAAATTGGTTTTGAAGTTAAAATTTCCTAGCCATCCACCTCTGAAAATGATATTTTGTAAGTTAACTGAGAACATTTGTTGCAGGAAGCCGCTCTACCAACAACAACAACTATAGACCAGGGACTTCTGGTAGGATCACTCGAGCCGAGAATTACTTCGCAAGGCAACACTTCTGCCACGGTTTACAGTAGTCAGACGGCCAATGGAAGTCGATGCTACAGCAGCGACGAATGCACACAAGATGCTTATTGTGAAAGACGTTCAGGAGTCTGTCGCTGTTACCCGGGTTTTGTTGGTGCTCCACCACAAGTACCTTGTATTGGTATGCTGTTGGCTAGTCACTTTTTTATGCTGGATTTATAGTTTTTTATTTCAGTTCAATGTTTTTACTTTTTTTTTAACAACAGATGTTGATGAATGCGCGCGACGTCTCGATAGCTGCGACCCAACATCGCGTTGTTGGAACTTTGTTGGAGGATACACATGCCTCTGCAATATAGGTTATAGGAAGTTATCGAACGGAAAGTGTATTGACATCGATGAGTGTATGGAAAGAAGAAATGACCTGTGCCATCCAGACGCTTTTTGTACAAATCTCCCCGGTTCATATATTTGCAAATGCAAAGCAGGTTATATAGGTATGTTGCTACTAAGATTAAATTGGCTGCTATCGAAGATTCAAAAATTTGTTTTCAATGCAGGTAGTATGTGATGATTTAGGGGATGGCTATACGTGTATTCCGGTGGAGAAACGACACTGTACACCAAGTGAGCTGGAGAAGTATGACTGCGGGCGAAATCATTTGTGTTTGGTAAATGCTACTGGACATGGTGATTGTGATACCTGTAAGAAGGGCTACGAAATGAAGCATGGTGTATGCTCAGGTTAGGTTCAGATTTGGTTTACTCCATCAGGAATCTGAACTTGTTAGGTTGCTCAGAAATTATTTTTTAAAAAAAATTTACTCAAGTTGTCCTTCTTCGGGCGGGGTTTTCGCTGTTACGAATTTTTTTCTGGTGTTTTAAACTGCTGGAAGTGAGCTAATTTCACTAATAAAAACTTATCTTTATGTTACATTTTTAGACATTGATGAATGCAGCAATCGGAAACTGAATGCTTGTCATGATTTTGCGTTCTGTAGCAACATTATGGGATCTTACACGTGTCAATGTCGGGATGGATTTCGTGGTGATGGCTTTTTATGCACTGGTAAGCTCACTCCTTGACGAGTTTTGTTCGTTATTTTATCGACAGTTGTTCGCTATTCAGTTTTAAAACCGTTCATCAAATGAGTTTACAGATATTGATGAATGCCAGCAAAACCCTTGCCATCCCCAGGCATCCTGTATTAACACACCCGGTTCTTATATGTGCAAGTGCCCGTCTGGTTGGACTGGAGACGGCGTTAAAAATTGTATCAATTGGTTGGATACGACTTGTGAGGTGAAAACCCACCAAATTTGTTCCTTTGATTTACATTACACAGCGAAGTTACTATATTTCTTTTTTTGACATACCAGCGCGGTGATCAATGAAAATTTTTAGAAAAAAGAGATAGCATGCGGGAGAGCAAGCCATACTTCATGTCTTTCTGTTCGTATGGATAAGCTGGTTTCAGTGTGTGAATGTGACGCTAACTTCCGGTATAATGCGGAAAAAAACACTTGCGAAGGTTTGATAATTAGCGACGAATGATTTTAGTTGCCGCTCTCATAATGTTTATTAAGCAGATTTTCAGATATTGACGAATGCTCTGAAAATCGACATAACTGTGATCCGTCAAATTCGATTTGCGTCAATACAGTCGGTGGCTTTTACTGCGAATGCGCTCCAGGGTATGAAGGTGTTGGTGGTGTTTGCGTAGGTATGATTATAGTTTTATTCAGCGTATCGTTTTATCTGTTTCGATGAATAAATTCATTGCTGGTGTTTTAAGTCATAGAAATCTTTGTTCTAGACGTTGACGAGTGCTCGAGAGATCTTGGTGGTTGTTGCATTACAGCCAACTGCGAAAATCACATTGGAAGTGTTGGTTGTAAATGTGCTATTGGTTTTATTGGCAATGGTGTTGAGTGTAGACGTAGGTTACTTTGTGATTTAAAGTAGATGTACTTTTTAAATGTAGACTAGGTTTTTGTTTTTCACGCATTTGGGTATCTGAAAAAAAAAAACAATTATTCGAAGATTTGTTTGAAATTTTTTTACGTATAAGACTTCAGTTATTTTCCCGATTTCTCCTACAAGAGTTGGTTGTAATGAAGAATGGACCAAGCTCTGCTACAGCCAAAATAAAACCTGCCATGTTGACGACGAGGAAATACCACAATGTGGCTCGTGTTTGGTGGGTCACCAACCTTTGAATGGCAAATGCTTGCGTAAGAGTTTATTTGTTGAATAATTTGGGTTTATTTATTTTACTAACTATTTTTAGTTGGCGTTAAGTAATCTCCTCTGACTTTTAGCTCTAAGCGGTTTGGGTAACTGTGCCGATCCACAGAAGAATGATTGTGACTCTAATGCTGAATGTGTTGATTTGCATCCAGGACGCCATTACTGTGTCTGTAAAGTAGGGTATATTGGAGATGGCAGACACTGTGATGGTAAAACCCTATTCTTGTTAGATAATTAGTTCCTAGATGGGTAAAGGTGGAGGGAAGAGGAGAATTATTATTTATTATATAATTTGGTTGATATGGTCGAAATATAAAACTTCATATTTAACTGTGTCTTTCACTCTTTTAAGCATATTGAAGTTTTTATAGAACGAATGTATTTATTTGGGGACTGTCGCAAAACTTTTTTGCAGTTATTCAATTTCAGGTCCAAATTGCCATTTGGACGTATCAATGTGTCACAAAAATGCTTACTGTAAGATCGACGGGAAATGCCACTGCAATGACGGTTACGAAGGAGATGGTATTACCAGTTGTAAATGTACGGTTTTTCTAGATAATGAACTGAAATATCTTCCTATTTACAGTAATTACTGTGAGGGTGTCTGAAAAAATTTCTGCGATCAATTTTTTGGTGGGCAGTACAAATGGATATACTATAACATTTACTTTTTAGTTGCTTATAATTAGTAATAGCAGAAAAACATTTGTTGCTTATAAGTTGCAATACATTTAGCAACCGGAAATGAAAAAACGGATTCTAACCAATCCGGAGTTGGTATTCCTGGTACTGAGACAAATTTACCGACTGATCAAAAAAGTTCCAAACACACGCTCATTGAAGGCGCTAATTGTACAACAAATGCTACCGCAGTTGGCAAAACGTATTCGGGAAGTACTGTAGAATCATCCTCTGGAAAACCATCACAGTATACATCTGTTACAGTAGAACCAGATGTGCTGCAAGGCGTGAACTTGAAACCTACAGAAAAGAATGACACATCAAAGTCACAGTCGAGTGTTATTCAGAGATGCACTGCAACCGATCACTCTCCATGCCACATATTAGCTCACTGCGATATCCCATCTGGATTGTGTGTCTGTAAACCAGGTTATTATGGAGATGGTTACTTCACATGCACGTTAGTGTTTCTAATATGTATTTATAGCCGAGCTGTAGTAGTTTAATTCTTTGCTTTTTCAGATAAGGGTTGTGAAGTTTTTAAAATAGCTTATTTTATAAAAAACGAAGGCGCTTAAAGTGATATTCACAGGAGGTAGAAAATTGCTCTATTTAGGAAGGATTGGCAAGACTGTACTATCGACAGTACAATCTGCGATATGCGCGCTATTTGTGATCTCAGCACTCGAAGATGTCGATGTATTGAGGGTTATATCGGTGACGGAGTTGCTTGTGAACCTGATGCCTTGGTACCAATTGTTTACTGTTTCTCGTGTTTATCAGTTGAAGCAAGGAACGATCTGATATTTTTGTTTTATATTTTAGGACTGTATGCTGAGGCAAAATCTGTGCAGCGACAATGCAAACTGTATTGGAAGGCGATGTATTTGTGCTGAAGGATTTACAGGTAGACTATTGATAATTTTTTGCTTTTAAGGTCTAGTTTAGTCGATTGAAAAATAATTCTTCGTCAAAAAATCTTTTACTTTTTCTTTATTTATAATAATGGTTGATTGTTTATTTTATCTAAATTCAGTGCTGTGCGTCTTTTCTGTCAGGCCTCTTGACAGGCTTTAAGTGATTAAATTATAGGCGACGGAACTTCATGTTTTCCAATGAAGAATGTGACGGACTGTTCTTTATGTGACGCAAATGCTGACTGTGTGGACGGTGTTTGCCAATGCCTACCAGTTCGTACTAATTTTTATTTAGTCGCTTAAAACTTCTTTTGAAACTTTTTGTTTAGGGCTACCTAGGGAATGGAGCAAAATGTATCGCCGACTCAAATGACTGTATTCGTTTCCCTGGAATCTGTCATCGAAATGGAGAATGTGATAAACAGGAGCGTCGTTGTAAATGCCTACCAGGTTTCAGTAATAAAATTTTTATTCAACCATCTTTCTAGAATGCTTCAAAATGCTATTTGTTACATTACTGCAGGTTTTCGAGGGGATGGTATTGATTGTTCCCAATCACAGAGTTGTCTTCAGAATAAGAATGTTTGCCATGAGAACGCTGAATGCCTCTCAACTGGAGTGTGTCAGTGCAAACGTGGTTTCATTGGTGACGGTACTTTCTGCAATGCAGGTACTTCTGTCATAGCTATATCACTATGAACACATAAAATACTAGTGGAACTTATAGAGAGAAACTTTTTGTGCTAATAACTTTAAAGGAAATCTCACAACTTGCCAGAAAATAAAGACTTTCCTGTTTATTTTTTTATCGTTTTCACTAACTTTTAATTTTTAGCTATTCTTGTAAGTTCAGAGGGAGGTAATGCATATCCTAAGTCAGGAAATTCGGAGTGTAAGGATAAATGTGGTTCAAATTCTGTTTGTTATAACGGAAGCTGTATTTGTTCGCCTGGGTATCATAAGGATAAAGCGAACGTTTGTGTTGGTAAGCCACATGTGTCGAATATTTTTCCGTAAATAAACATACTGTAACTGGATTAATATAGTGAATGTTTTTTTTTTTTTTTTAAAGTCACGTAAACCTTTTTTAGCAAGGCCTGAAGACCGTGATTAATCGTTTTGGTCTGTCTTTGACTTAGATATCGGAATAAAGTGTCTTCTGTGAATGTTGATTTCAGTAAAGTCTCTTCCATTTTGTACTAACCATTGTTTGTTTTGCAGATGTGGATGAATGCGCTCTTGGTGGTTATTGCAACCCCTCTGCCAAATGTGTTAATCTTCCCGGTTCCTATTACTGTCTCTGCGCTCATGCAAATGGCGAGAAAAACTGCAGCGCTGAAGCGATAAGTTTTGGCGGCATGAAAGGTAGACACTGTCTGAAAATTGGAATTTAAACTTAATAAATTTTCTAATATTTTTAGTTTTAATAATTTACAAAACTGTGTACTTATTTCTTCGTAGTGTAGCGGAATGACACCTTTTGTAGTTGATTGTGGTACCGATGGAATGACTCTGTTCTTGGAGGCCGATATGGCGCGCGTTGATGGTCGCATATTTGTTAGGGGACAAACAGAAAACCCATTTTGTTCAAAAAAACTGAGTCCTCTTTTGAACTCGTCGGATTCTACATTTAAAGTTCTTTATTCGCATTGCAACGTTCGCTACGAGGAACCGGTATGCGTTTACAACAGTCACTGCATCAGTTACTGCGCATAGCATTTTGAAGAAACACTGATGAAAGTAATTTGTTTAGTAGTTCGAGCTGATGTTTTTTCTAGAACACCTTCTCGGTTACAGTAGTAATCCAGCGTCACCCGATGTTTATCACTCATTCTGCAGAGGCATATGAATTAAAATGTTCATATCCAGTTGGAACTCTACAGGTTGGTTTGAATGGATTGCAGGTCTTTTTTCTATTGTATCGAGGTACCGGTTCGTTGACTGCTATTTTAGGCAAGCAGCAATCTGAATGTTTCTGAATTAGCAACTTCAAATTCGATTGTTGAACATGGGTCGGGTGCCACTTGCGAGTTAACAGTCACGAACGAGAATAACGTTGTTATCGATACTGCGTCTGTTGGACAAATTCTTCGCCTGGCTCTTTCTGTAAAACCGAACGGTAAGAGTCTTAGAAGTCTTGATTGCATTTGACCTAGACTTTAACAAAGTTATGCTTAACTATTACAATGGTGGTAACTTGATATCTCACTAAAGTGACTCGATTTAAGACACTTATGGCATTCTTCCTCGAAACTGTTATGCTGTTAATCTTGAGACTGGTGAACGTTATTCTCTAACTGACAAAGCTGGATGCTCGGTTGACACGCAGTTGTTTCCGGAGTGGACCTATGAGAATTCGTCACTTACAACTGTCACTTTTAAAACCTTTAAGTGGCCTGATAGTTCAATGATAAGATTCCAGTGTGACTGTTCTGCATGCGTTGGGCCGTGTCCAAAAGTAGGATTAAAGATTTATAAATGTGAAAAGCAGTTTTGTTTTTTATGGTTTTTTTCACTCTACATTGCTCTTCAAATGTTTAGGTGAACTGCGGTCGCCGACGTGAAGCTATCTTGCGTAGATTTAGGTTTAGGTATATACGTAACACAAAAGACGATTCAGAATATGATGACGACATTCATGGTTTAGTTATAAATAAAGAAGCTGGAGCTTTCTCACCACCTCTTCATATTGATGAGGATGAAGAGGAAAAGTTGGCAGAAAAGGAAATGGATAACTGGAAATATCAAGGTGGTTGAAGATTAGTGCAAACTTGATTAGATTCGCTCTTTTTTTTTTTGAAAAAGCTGATATATATATATATATATATATATATATAT
>UXUI01009539.1:1491-16266 GCA_900576705.1 Enterobius vermicularis
AAAACTGCAGCAGGTCATCAGAGTGAGGGACTTACTGCCGGCATCATCCAACTAACAGCTGTCATATTGCCAAAGAACTGCTATAACCAAACTGAAGACTATCGGATGTTATTAACATTAGCAGCTGATACATCCAATAAGACAAAAAAGTAATTTTTTGAAGTGTTATAGCCATCAAAAAAATCCTATCCATGCAAAAAAAAAGAGGAGCAGGAAAATCACGAGTTCTAAACCAAAGTAACAGCAACAGCACAGAAGCAGCAATGTGGTAAACCAAAAAAGAATTGTCATCTTTGTTTTCTGAAACTAAAAAACTGTTTGAAGAATTTGGTTTTCCGCATGACCGAAGTTCAGTTGAGTTAACATTTTTCTTCTAAGTGAATAAACGAACAAAGAAAAAAAACGGTTTCAAGATTTCAAAGAACGATAAGACGTTTTTAAATTAGCTATTCAAATTTAGTTTTGCTTAAATATAATCTCAAATTTTTTTTCTCTTTCCTTTCTTTTCCGCCCTCCGCCCTAACCCCATCCCCTCCCTCTCTCCACTTACTTTGATTTGCTTCTTTTGACTAAATTAGGGTTCAAAGTAGAAATTAGTTTTTAAAAAAAACTATTAGCCTAAAAATCTTATAAAACCACCATTTTAGGCGGGCGACGAAATTATTATCGCTAATGGAATGGTTGCCAGAAAATTTACACAGGATAAATTTGCTGCTACGCTTCAAGATAAACTTGAAATTCACATTCAACTTCGACGTAAGTTTATTTACATCTTAAGACTTCATAGACTCTATTTCAAAGTTAAAAAATTTTTGAAAAAGTAGAGTCTATCAATAGCCAAATCATAGATAAACAATAACCATATATCTTCACGGCATCAACAAGTTATTGTTTTTAGAGAGAAGGGGAAAGAGGGAGAAAGTAACTCAAAACTAAAAGGAAAAAAATGCGATATTGAACCAATATATTTTGAGCTGTTTTTGGCGTTAAAAAAATCCGACAATTTCTTTTTTACTTTTCAATAAATTAGCCTAACTGAAGTCGTTGGCATCAGGTGAATAACTATAGATAGAATGAAAAAATTTTTTGACCGACAAAAATCAGATTTATCTATAGCAAAAAAAAAAGCCGATAAAAGTAGCGTATACGTAACAAAAAACTTAATTTCTACTTTTATCACGAGCTTTGGCTCCTCGCAAGAATACTCAAACCTTTCAATCAGAGACCGTAAACAATTGGCACATTTCGTGTCAGATAACACTTGCAAAATGACAAGATTTTGATTCTTTGCTGAGAGATTGCCTTCAAGATGTCTTTTCAACTTTAAAACTACTGACCAATACTATAACATTAATTTTGCAAAATCCTAAGCAAAGATCGCATACAACAAATAAAAAATTGACCTTTATAAATTATAACAATTTCCCCTCTCTTCTTTTTTTCCGAAAAACTTTGTGCTAACATTTTAAGGTTTCTTTTTTTGCTTTTTTACTCGCCATATTCTTCTAAAAATTTCTTTAATTGGTATTAAAAATTCAACAAAAAAGTTGTACATTTTCAATCACACTAATTAACAATCAAACGTATTGGCTTTTTTCTTTTTTTGCCTTTACTGAGCGATTAGTATTCGGCTGTGATTCAACTTATCCGATAAATCGGAAACAAAACTTTCAAGCATTTTCCGTTAAAATAAGCAAATGTTACCTTAACGACAATGCAGTTTTTAAAAATATAATCGTTGACAAAAGTATAACAAAAAAAAGCAGTAATTTTTTTCTCAGAAAAATGACAAAAAATTAACAACAACTTTTCGGCAGAGCCTAAAAATTAATTTACAGAAACTTAGATTTACAGGAATCAGTCAAATGACAAATTTAGAAAATTTATATCACATAACGCCTACAACAAATCGTCGACTATTAATAACTAACTCGATATAATTACTCAAATACAAGTAGTAAAAAAACGATAGCATAAAGTTTACGTTGATGCTAAAAAAACATTTGGCTGTGTGAAAGTGAGAATCAATCTGAGCGACATTTACAGTGATTGTATAATAAAATTTCAGGAAAACATAAAGAAAATAATTTGAAAAAAGATGCTCAGACAACATCTTTACCTGTTCCTGAGAAACGTGAAATGATTCTGAAAAAAAGAACCAGACGTCGGTATGTGGTAAATGATAAAACCGATAAAACAAATCAACAGAAAGCAGCGTATGTATTTTTCATCCTTTTTTTCCTTCATAAGTAGTCCTGTTTATTTATTTTTTTGGAAGCTCATGTTTGTTTTTAAAATACTTCTGTCATCAAAATTATATGTTTCTTTAACACAACGTTAGTCTCCCCGATGCGTGTTTAAAGATTAAAAAACAAATAAAGAACAAATTTAGTAGTCCTTCCTACCTTTTTAAACTGTTCAATTGAAGATTAGGAAAAATTTTTTCCTAATGTAAAAGTGTCATTTTATTCCGAAACAAGAACTTTGCTTCTGATAACAACTTTTTTACAGATTATAAAAATCATACGCTAAATATGCTTTGGCTTTTTCAACTGAGAACAGTTAGGAATAGCACATCTCAAAACTGCAGAGTGCATGACCACAAATTAATATTCCTTTGAAAACCTTTTACTAAAACTTGGTCAGTTTAAGTCTGTCTTTGCTACACTGCCTTTAAGGTAGTCATCTGTCTGATAAATAGCTATTCAGTAAACTCTTCATAGAACAGCTTTTTACAAAATTTTTCTTTAGAAAACAGAGTGTCACTTTATTTTAAATCGTTACTGATTTATCTGAAGAACGCATTAACAAATCTACCAAAATGTCATATTTTGAAAAAAAAAATTGAAATAAGAGGAAGCGAAGGAAATCACATTAACAGTGGTACAGCTGAAGTGCAAATAAAATAAAAATGCAGTCAAGTACGCCTACCCCAAAGCATCTCTTTTTTAAATGTTAAATCTACCTTCAACTTTCCATTCAAAGTATTCGAAAAAAACCATTTGATCCGTCCTTAGTAGTTTCTGGGCTGTCTGTATACTTCTGTCTAATTTTGCAACAGTCTATTGCTAGAATTTCTTCTTGACTCTTATAACGTTTTACAACGTAACAACGAAGTTCAAATACATTTTGTGACCGTGCGGCAGTGGCTTCAGTTACGCTCATTCGCTGCTCTTCCCTTCAGCAAATACCTCTGTTACCGCAGCAGTACTTACAATTCAATCGTTTTCATAATGTACACCTTTTAGCTAAAATAGCGTGCAAAGAACTTCTTGCCAAAAAAATTTCCTTTGATATACTTCAATACGAGTAAATGTTTCGATAAGCGTTCACCAACAGTTTCTTCAACTAATTCGTAAGTCACAAACCTCTGCGTCTAATAATGCTCTAATTAAAAGAGAATAGTTCTGAAAAGACCAAAAAATGGCTGAGAAAGAGAGGAACTTTTAAGGGGAAATTGGTGCGAATATGGATGTAAACCTTTGAAATTCTTCAGTCTACAGCCACAAGACGTCATTGCTATCCATGAAACAACGCGCCACTGACAAACTGGTCTATTGAAACATTGCAGATGCTAAAATGACACTTGAGATTTACATTGTCAGAGAGTTAGAATTGAATAAGCCCAAGATTATCACACGTGAATCTGAACAAGTTGATGATTCGTCATGTATAACAGAAGTTTAACAATTAAAAAGCTTGTTACCCGTGAAAGTGATTATCATCTAGCAGAGTAGCACCTATCAATGACTATATTCACCTGTTCCATACATCTATTCTTCTCTGTTCTTACAAGAAAAGAGAAGGCAATTACCATTAAAGATGAGTGAAAGAATGTCGCACTAAAACGTTCACCGCTCAACAAGAGTAAGAACACGGTACTAATGAACTCAGTCCTGTCACCATATCCCAAAAAAATACTTATACGTGGTACTAGCATTATTATTATTATTACGATTTTTATTAGAAGCTGCTGATACTCAAACTAACTGTCAAAAAAAAAAAGTCTATATTAATTTTGTTTTACTGACAATAATCTAAATGAAAGAAAATAAGCAGAAAATCTTTTGTGCCGCTCGTCATCAACCCCGTAAACACGTGCTTCACACGGTGCTGATGATTGACCAATACAAATACTAAGGACTTTGTTGCTGTTGGATATACTGTAAACATTTTTTTCCCACCGGTATCACATCTTGGATTGAACTAACGACAACAGCTTTCACTCTCGTTCCGGTTAATAGAAGGCAGTAAGGATAAAGAAAATTATTTTTTCAAAGTCAAAAAAGTATTTATTTTTCCTGATTTTTTCCCATTTTGATTACATCTCATAATTAAAAACATCCACTTAAAGAAGCGTATGGGAATTGCAAAAATTACCAGATAAAAACATTTAGTGATGCTTTCATTACACACTTCATCCTATTCTAATTCCAAACAAAAAGTTCCTTGTCTTGTCTCTACTTCTTGTTTTATTTTTTTGCTCCTGCTGTTCATTCTATCACCATCACAGTTACTTTTTCCAGTTAAACTTGCATATTCATTATTAGAGTGTTTGTTCAACTAATGCTTTTCAAAAAAATATCTACACCATTCAAATATTCTTATGTTTTGATCATTACCAGAAAATTTTTTGAAACTTTTTATCCCTAGTGTCTCAACAATATTCTCTAAATGACGAATTTGTTAGGAAAAGAGATCGCTCAAAACTGTACCAGAATTCGAGCAACATTTGATGAAAAAAATACTCTTGGAACTGCTCGGATATGATGATCATAGAAAGTAGAGTTTGTATGTAGACAACTGCTAAAGCCCGAAGTTGCCATGAAATTACCTTAGCATTCAGGAGGAAAAACTGACGAACAAAATATTTTCAAGGAAGTATTGCCGTAATTCGTTGTATACTGCTGTAACTGCCTTTAAATAAGAGATTATTCTCTATATGTCTGAGATTGAAACAGATGGATATACGTATTATATATATCCATGGTTACAAACATCATTAGCTACCTCCGTGGTTCATGTTCTGTGATCGACGATTTAGTCAAACCCAGTAATTGAGCTGACAATTGACAGCATCAGAACTATCGTATAAATAGTTCAGCTGACGTTAAAGAACCACTGAAGTCCGATAAATAGAGGAAAAAAAAAGGAAGAAAAGTACTGAATTAAAAAGAAAAAAAAAATAATATTGCAAAAATTTTAGAAAAGCATTAAAAGACGATCATTTTCAATGAAAAATATACCTACTAGTTCTTAGAACCTCTTGCAAAATCCAATAAGTCACTCACTTGAACGAACTTCAAAAATTTATATTTTATCACTGAGTATATTTTTTTCTTCTCGTTGCCCTCCTCCTCCTAGGCTAATGTATAATGCAGAAATTTTGTTAAATTTCAAATGTGCAGAAAAAACTATTTTTCTTCCTCTTTCATAATGAAGGATGATATGAAAAAATGTGAGAGAAATGTGAAGTGAAGACCGAAGGTGAAGAAAAACCACGCCGTAAGTCTCCCCCTCCAATGAATGACATGGATAATAATGTCTAAATCGGAAAAAAATTTAGTTATTGTCTTTAGATTTAATTTAAGTCGAGAATATGAAGAAGAATTAGAAGATACTGAATGACGTCTTTGCTGAAGTCGCCTCCTCTTTTCAGTAAAGGCCAAAATTACCATCACCAGTATCTTCGTCATTGTCAGCATTTTTAGGTACACATGTGACAATTATCCAGATCTTTAGATCGAATACCTCACCTTTTGACACTCATAAAGGGCAAGGCAAGCTAACGTTTATTAGGATAAACCCGTCTGACTTCTATTTTGATTCCTATCTTTTTTTTCCTAAAGATAGGCAGTAAAAATAAAATGTAAATAAAACGTTTTCATCTTTTTTTCTTTCTTTCTTACTTTTATTTATTTATTTTTTCCAATTATTGGCTGTATAAGCAGCTCATATGACAGCTTATTTTTACAGCTTATATAAACCTTTAAACAGTAGAACAAAAAAATTAGAAAATGCCAAAAAATATGTGTCATGTAACATATTTCTGATCATCAAGATTTGTTCAGTTAAGTTTGCAAGATTTTCACACATAAGGTAAGAACTGTAAAACTAAAAGCAGCAGGAATTTAAAACAATTATCCACTTTGAGATAACGAAATAGGCAAATAGCAAAAGAAAAAAGTGTACGGCGATTGTTTCATTGCTGTTTACCAACAATAAAAAAAAGGTACAAGAACGAACCCTTGATTTCAAGAATCAACCCTAATTAGCTTAATGTGCGATAAATTACTGAATACTAACATAGTCATGATAATTTCAGTGCAAATGGAAACGAAAAATTTACTCGCTGGATGATGCCACGGACACCGCTAACGGATGGTGTTTTGCTGTTGACCAGGCATGTAAATACCGTTGTTGACGATATACAGTCCAATTGATAATGGTTAACAGTGAAAGTTTGATTTAAAAAAAAAGTAGACTTAAAAATACTTTTTCTCCTTCTCCAAAGTAGCCAAGTAAACGATGTGTGTGTTAAAAAGCTTTCGTTCTGATCATCGACAAAAAGTATGATACAGTTGGATGTAACGAATCAATAAAGTATAATTACTGCATAATAAAACTACACAACTAAATGTGTTATATCATTAGATGATTTCAACATGCCGACGATTGGAAAAAATTGAAAAATTTTGCTCCATTTTCCAACAAATGAACTCTCTGCCGTTAATGAAGAAAGCTTATTTCCCTGTTGTCACCCTCTTACTGTATTATACAAGAAATGAGAGCAGAACTGAAGTAGAGGAACTGTAAATGTCAACCGAACGGCTACAGCAAAAGAATATTCAAAGGATTTAGCAGATCAAAATAAAACGGATACGGGTGAAGAGTATAAATCCAGAAATCTCTAGCTTACACCCTGTGAATCCGAGTCTCTTTAAAAATCCATGAATTATCATTGATTCCATTTACAACCTTCATCGATCCAACATAGTGAAAGTATATTAAGAGTAACTGTTGGCCACATCACAGTATTAAAACAGCAATGGTTAACGAAAGTTATAAACCCTGTAGACAACATGAATCATCGAACACCTCCGCTGGATCCAGTTGAACTTTGATGTGCTAATAATGGGACGGCGCTCAAACAGAGATACCGAAACGTGCTTTCTATGGCCGACAGGCCCAATTCAAACGAAACAAAGACGCCAGTTTACAATAACACACAACAGTGTTCTCTATTTATTTATTTTTTTTATGCACAGTCAACTGACCTTCTGTTATTAGTGCTCACAGAATTTTTCAAGTTTTATACTTGAATTCTTCCTGTTCCGGAAATGTTTGGTTTACTTTCAAATTTGAATTTTATCAGCGCATTATATTTGCATATCTTTAAACAACATATCTCTTTATAACACCAAATTTGAATATCAACTTCAAAAAAAATTGCAAATGGTACTTCCTTTTTTCTTTTTTGTTTTTTTGTTGAGATCTAATATATCTTAGCTGTACAATCGCAAATTAGTACAGTTTAAGCGTAATCAATTCCGTAATTTTCCGATCCGTCTTTGTCATCGCCATCAATCAAACAATAATCGTTAATCTCCTGAAAAACGTCAACAAAGTGTAGCTGTTTGAAAATGTAATATTGTAGCAGTGACTGGTGCCATTAAAAACACTTACAACAATTCTTCCCTCTTTCTTCTGCTTTAAAGGTAACATTTTAAAAAACAGTTACTTTTGGTTCCTCTTGTTACTATTCCCTGCTGTCTCCAGTCATATACAACTGAAGACTGTTGTTTATCGGACTTACGATGATTTTTTTGTACCAGATATTGCCTAAATTATAGTTATAAAGTGACAGAATTTGTTGCTGTTGTAATTACAAAACTACATTTGAACACAATGGGCACAAGTTTTAATGCTGCTAAATATAGTTTTTGCGGTAGCCCGCAGAAGTGACCGGTGATGAACGGTAATTGCTGTAGAAGAAATTAAAAACGAAGAAATTTTGACCTGTGTAACAGTCGTTCTCCGAACTTGGGTAACAGATTAAGAATAATTTATCGCTTAAAAGATAATCGAACTGACTGATGTACGTTCATCGAACCTTCAAAAGTAGGCATCTGGATGGAGCAGCAGAATCCAGAAAAATGCTGAGACAAACAAATGAACCTCTGCATGAATGAAGTTTCATACAACGCAGCTGGTCAGTACATTGAATGCGTCTTCAAGAACTTCATTGCGGTACCACTCCATTTGGTTAATCTGTCATCATTGATCCAACAGTGTAATTTGCAGCAGACAGTTACAAGTGGTCATTGTAATTGTCAGTTGCAAATTACACTATGAGAAAAAAGTTTAAATATTTTCGATTTCGAATTGGACTCAATAAATGAGGCAAAGAAACTTGTTGGACAGTAAAGCGACGTTGAAACATCCTGAATGTTGATGGCGGCGTACGTCTCAGGATCTGCCACCAAAGAGGCGCTGTACCGCAACGGTTATTTCGCATAGCAGAATCAACGACATATAACAGAACCAAATGTTCCGTTCACTCGTTTATTGTTAGGCAGCGTCATTGTCCGTCATTTTATTTTGGACCTGTTTTTCCTAAAGTTTCTTGGCATCCATTATCCCGCCCAAAGTTAGTGGGTTTTTGCAGTTATTATGGCTTCGTGTTGAGAAAGCGGTGAGTTACTTGGCCGCCGAAGCCAACATGGCTGTAACTTATCGGAGGCGGTCAACTGATGTGTTGCCAAATCGTTAAATTTCGTAACTTCAGAAGTTTTGGCTTATTTGAAATTGCGACGACCCTCCACTGTTGATCTTTCGTGAATTTATCGTCATTTATACGTCTTTGCTCTGCTATGGCAAATTTGTTGAAAACCCTTAAAAGAGTAATGGAAACTTCTTGTTGGTCGCTTCTGCATTAGTTCTTGACGTCGCACATTCCTTATGTGGTTTTCACTTTTGGCCTAACAGTCATGTGGACAACAGCTTTACAGTTATTTTCATTTTCGTTACTTGCATGTTTTTTCTTGCTTGCTAATTACGAAGAAACTCAAAAAGTAAGTGTATCAGTTAATTATTGCTGAAAGGTTTGTTTCCCCTGGCTTACTTGGCACAGCCTGATGCAGGTTTTCTTTGGTATCTTAACTGTAGTCTAATTATTGCAGATTGCCACCGTCATGTTACTCTGCACACTTCTGATGATTGCTGCTGTTTATGGTAGCGTAAAATATGTTATGGGTGCACATTATTCCTTTGCTGAGTACTTCGAGACAGATCAGTTTTTATTCATTGGTTTATCAAATTGTCATTTAACTGTTGAACGTAGTCCGCCGCCTGGAAACTGTCCATATCACGTAATATATCAAACGAGGTATATTTATTCTTGTTTTTTACTCCTTGTCTCTCCCTCTCTTCTCCCTAATTTACATCCAAATTTCCAAGTCTAAGACGCGCAGTAACTTATGTTTGATACTTTAAGTTACACTTTGTAATATAATTCTTTTTCCTAGCCTGTACTCTTTGTTGGAGACTGCACTTTTTTACCGAGATCGCGATAAGTGTTTTTCACTCTCAAATCTGAACGCTTTTCAATGCTTTTTGGTCTTCGTATTGGGGTTCCTAAAATGACCTGTTGCTTACTTTTATTAAACTCCTTTTTACATCTGCTCTAGTCGATGGTAACTTTAGTACATACGAAACTTCCCCCCCTTGTTCACTGGCAAAGTTGCATGTTTTGTTAGCTGACAAGGAGTTGCCCCAGGCGCTGATACTCGCTCCTTCATTTGATGGTGAGTCATTTGGTACTTCGTTGTTATGAGAAAGCAGCAAATAAAACGGCAGTTTGGCCGAAATTATCAAAAATACTTTTTGAACGCGCGTTGTTAAGGCATTCGTAAAATCAGGGTTTCTCTTGCTGCTTTATTATGTTTGACTTTTCACTGACAGTTTTTTCTGCAGGGTATGTAGTGGCTAAGCTGAATCATCTTCATTGGCCGGAGGAAGGCGCAAGTCAGTTTGCCTTCCGAAGCACCCTAATAGATCTAAAGGATCCGTCTCCAGTTGGAAGTAAAATTGATTATCAAGACTTGGTAAACATCACTCTCTGGTTTCACAAGATAGCCTAAATAGTCTTTGCCACTTTCTTAACGCATCAACGGGTTTGCTGCACTAGAAGTCCATGAAGCAGTCCTTAAATATTTGTTTTCCAGCTCTTCACATTGTTCGACAATGATAGTCGACTTCTTTATCTTGTTCTCAATAGTACTTCCAGTCAACGGCGTTCTGTTAGTTGCTACATCTTTTATGCAGATCTTAGCAAAACACAAATTAGTTTTCTTTATATTGGTCAGATGCCGGTGCATCCCGAAAACGATTTCAGGGTTTTGTGGTCTGAAGACCCGTATGAGCGTAAGGTCAGTCCTTCCAATTTTTTCAGTGCTTTATTTTCTTATTTCCGTCTTTTGCTGTTTTACACCGTGTTAAGCCTGCCCAGTCACGGCGGCTGATGAACTAAATCCCTTGTGTGCCTATGAATACATTTTAGTACTTATTTTCAATTCCTCAGTGAAGAAAGTGCTTATCATTTTAGTTTTATTACGGTGTTAAGCAAGACGAAGAACTTGGGCTTTATTCAGTTCCATTTAACGAGTTATTGTCAGTACTTTCTACGGGTTCGCCGGGAACCTTAGAGCTGCTTTTCCACGATGACCGTGCTTACTTTAGCGTAACACACGACGTTGTGCTTTCTTACATGAGTTCTTCCAGCAGGATTGTCTATTTCACGCTGTAAAGATTTTCAGAAACTATGACAAAATTCACGTTGAGCCATGTTCTGAGCTTTATTATTCTTCATCTGCTTATAATTTCTATAGTTTTTACTGCATCTAGCTCTTTGGAACCGTGTTATTTTATAAAAATCAAATGAGATTTGCTTCCTTCATACTAATTAAGCGGACTTCTAGAAGTTGCAAATTAGCGAAAATTATTTTCTTTTTTTTATTTTAGGCACTTGAAAAAGAAAAATAGTAATGGGATAGTATGTGAATTGCCTTCGAAGAAATCCAAGTTAAGCAGTTCTGTCTCATTATCTTTGCTTTTTGACAGCCACTACTGCGCACTTAGGAACAAAGAGACGAGTCTTGAGAATTGTTCACTTGTCCTTTCTAATATGGCGCTAAAAACTGTAAGTTATTTTCCAACCAGCGGCTGTTCTTCTTGTTATTCATGCGATACTTGCGTTTAGTTTAAGGGCGAGTGCAACAGAAATGAAACTGTATACTGGCTTTTAGGAGTTATATTCGTTCTTTCGTGCGTAAGTTGTACTTCTTGAAACTCCAAGTGCATGTATTTAGACTATCAGAACTCAGCAATCTTTTTTCCAGTTCGTACTGATTCTTGTCATACGTATAAGACGGCGGAAAAAAACGTCGATGGACGAGACGTTTGCGAGAGCCGAAAGTCCACACATTCACACGTACCCAGCTTTCGTAGCAGAGACATCTGATTTCTAGCTCTTCGAAGATCCTCATTGGTCTACGTCATCTCGATGCATCTCGAACTACACTGGTTTTTCATTGCGTCTTTTTTCATAAGTAACCTTCTGTATATTGAAGCCTCTGCTATCTCATCACACTTAGCGCCTAACTGCGCAAGTTACTTGCTCATTCTCCTCTGTATTCTTAGTCACCCTTACCCACACTTAATTGTTGTATTTTCAACTCCTTTGTTTTCTGAATACGGCGATCTTTTTCCTTTTCATTTCTCCTTACAACTCCATTTTTTGAAAAATTTTTGCTTTTTGAATCAGCGACTTCATGGTAAGATGGCATTAAGTGTTCTTGTACATGTACCGTTTTGGTTACAATGTGAACAGTTTGTTACTGCTGTAAGTCTTCCATTTTTGAGTTAATTCTATAGTTAGTGTTTTTCATTGGTCCACTTATTAGGGCCGTGTTTTTTGTTAACGACTTGCAAAATATATTTTTCAGAGTCAAATAAATAATTGTAAGAAACGGAGCAACTAGGAGCACTTTTAACAATTTTTTACTGGCCCATCGCAACAAGTATGAAGGTATGGTGATGAATTAGTGGTGTTGTATGGGCTTAGATTTTTGACGGCTAATAACAGCGGGGGTGACTTTGTCTTGGTGAGGAACTGATTCGAGGGTCGGCCTGGACGTCGCTTTCACGAGAAGCGTTACTTGGTTCCACCCTCTGTTACCCGTAATTTCTATCAGGAAAAGGAAAGACTAAAAATCATAATTCCAATCTTGACTTGACGTCATTCTTTATGGTTCACGGCAAATGCTTTCGAGTGGCTAGTCAAACTGGGTAATATTGAACGGGGGTAAGGTCGAGGTGGGGCTCATTTATGGGCTGGCAAACCGAGGCACAATGAGCGTATCCCGACAGATCTTCGTACATCAGGCGTGTCCTACGAAGTTTGTAAACTGTATGGGACAAATATTTCCATTCTTGCTCCGGGTGCTCGAACTGTAATGATTACCATGTTTCTTTCTAGACAGATTTCTTTCTTTCTTCATTTTTAAAAAAATTTGTTATCTTTCCGTAATTACTGAAACAAGAAGTTTTCTCACACCAGCACTCACCGTTCGGAATTTGTACCGAAGGCACTTCTCCAGCTTGGGGACATAGCCGTAAGTGTCTTGTGCCTTCATCCCTTGGTTTAAGATCCAGGCGCAAACGACTGCCCCTAGTTCCCAACCTAAAGACTGCCTCACGAGCGACTTTAAACAACTAGCCACCTGGAAATATGCCAAAGCTTAAGATGCTAGCTGGCCTAAAGCCAAATGTTTTCAAAACTAATTTTTTCCTACCATTGCATCGAACCTCCTCGCCAGCTCTTCCTGACAAAAGCCCAAGAACGTCGATGGCAAGATCTTATTACTTGTCATTAAACTCCCTTTGTTGCTCATTGCACAAGTCACAGAATAAGCCACAAGCGACATCTCAAAGAACGTTTTTTTGACTACCGTCCTTTTCGCATCTTCACTGAGCATACAAAAGTCGATGAAGCTTTCAGCAAATGAGTACATGTCTAGCTTTGTTTGCGACAATCGACGATCAAAATACTCCAAACATCCTATTAAACCCTGAAACCCCTGTCTCAAAGTCCCATGTGTAAGGTTAACTTTTGATTTCACTAAAAAAAAGACATTTGAAGATTAAACAAAAAGCAAATATGGCTGAAATAGGCCAGTTATACAAGTGGAAAAGATTTTAAATACTAATCAGTCATTTAGCACACTGAGCTTACATCTGATATGATGCGATTGACAGCAATTATTGGCGAAAATCGTGAGAACATACCATTTTCTGCGCTAAGTGCTCTAGCGACCCAGGAAAGAAACTCAAACTACGGTCAATGAAGAACAAGGTCCTTTGAGTTGTTTTGAAGGCACGAATAATTGGATGTGCAACACGTGAATAGAAATCTTCGAAGTGCCTGTCGATCAAATCAATTTTGTATCTCTTCTAAAGAAATTAAATGTACATCGGTCTAAGGAAGGATCAAACCTTAGCTAGATGCAGTGGAACATATCAAAGGAAAAAGTCAGTTACAGCTTAAAGCCAAAAATAAATCATCTCTTCGCGTAAGGAGTGTAAACAAATGTCCCAAGACTGAATGAATAAAATGCAACATGCTGATCTGGTTTTCAGGCTGAAAATCCTAAATTAGGATATGAAGAACCGGAAAGAACTAAGCACAATATTGCTTTACCTTTGGTAGCCAGTTGTACACCTCGCTCGCTATACCATCAGTTTCAGACTGCTGCGCCATACCGGCCCCATTACAAGACACAAAATTTAATTGTGAGGTTGCGGGCGAAAACAATGCCGGTTTTAAGCTGTTTGATGAACAGGGAAGGTCACATTCGACAGGACCAAGTGTACGGGTCTGGAAATAAGCAGTTGTGGTAAGAGTTTTATCAAAGTACCTCCAGCAAAAAAAGATAAACTGCATTTATTGCTATTAATGTAAAATTTCTCAACTTGAAAAGAACTTTTTTTAAAACACTGTTTTACTTCTAACGCAACTGCACGATTGTAAACATCTGTTTTGAACAAGTTAACTCGCATCCTTTCCCCTACTTTAAAAAGTGAAATTATTACCTCATCAATTCTTCGCGGGAACGGTTCTTTTCCAAAGATACATACGTTTGAACTCCCGTAAAATGGTAGACGAGCCCCGATGTACAAAAACGCTTCGGATGCTTCCATCCCTTCATAAAGGCTTTCACATGTTGCTCGGAGTAACTCCACATTAAAATCAAAAGATCGCCTTGGCTCAACGATCAGAAGCTCATCGGAAGCATCAATGAAGTCCTCATGCAGTAATCTATCTGGACTACACATTTCAACTTCCATCTCGTTTCCCGTGTTCTGTGAAGAGTGAGGTAAAAAAGATCAGTCTTGGGAAAAGGAACAAAGACTTTTATTAGTTTACAAGTGAATGAGGACACAAATGATAAATTCATGGTTAACTTTATATAATAAAGAACCATGCAAGTTGTGTTAATGACTAAAAAGTTACTCAACTTACAAACTCATTAGGGATTTCGGACTGGTCTTCTGAAAGAACCGTATGACCATTTTCTAAAATATCCGTATAATCAGAGTCCAACGGCTTAATATTAACGTTTTCAAGGCTTGACTCTTCAGGAGGGTTATCCATTTCATCCTGTACCGGTGTAATTTGAATTTATTGTGTAAAGTAACTCTAAAACCGAAAAAAAA